>PVHY01002599.1:0-10502 GCA_004024945.1 Uropsilus gracilis | reverse complement strand
ATGTCAGCTTTTTAAAAAAAGAATTCAAATGTCAATAGGTGGCTTTTTTTTTTTTTAAACATTATGGGATCTCTTTTTGTAAACCTATTGCTTATGGCTATAGACAAGACAGTCTGGATGGGATGGGATGGTTGCTAGGAATGGGGGTAGGGGCGCTGGGGAATACCCATCCACAGAGCAGGTGTGGGATTGTGATAACACAGAATGAGCAGTGGGAGTCAAGAAAATGCCAGGCAAAGGAACATCTTATAGGTCTGTCTTTAATATCCTCCCCCAGAAAATCATAAAGATCCTGATTACATCGTCTTTCCCATGAGTCAGTATCCTCCCATCCTCAGGCATGGCTGAGGTCCAGGTATCCCCTGAGTAACCAGAACAAACAGACTGCTACTTGGCTTGATTCAGCTCTTACTAATCTGGCTTTTTTTTTTCTTCAGACATATCACTTAATCACTTGTTCCCTTTTATCAAATATTATCACTTTGACTCCTTCTGTGTCAGAGTGCTACCCTTTGGCTATGAGTGACCAAAACCCTTTTTTCACACTCTGAGTTCTTATAGACTCCCCCACCTCTACCCCCATGATGATAAATCCAGCCAAACTCAAACCAAACGTTTCCTCCAAAGAGACCCAAGTGTCTTAACCCTACCTACCCTCAAAGGCATCAAACCACGCTTATATTCTCAACATTTCAGTGTTAGAGTCAATACCTTCCCCGTTGATGTTAGGGTCAATTTTACTTGTACTTTGTTTTACTTGTCAATTGCAGCGTCATAATCCATGTGACAGTAAAAGAGTTCTTATATTCCCACTACCTCTGCCAATCTGGTTTTCTGTAATCTTTCCTGTTTCTTCAGTTCATGGCTTCCCAATGCATACAGCAGCTCAGTAAACATCCTTCATTCTTGACTTCGTATCTTCACATCTCATATCCTGTCTGCAAAAACCTTTCAGTTCTATTTTCAAAATATATGGAGAATCCACCCACTTGTACTCTAGTCCTTCCACTGTCCTGCTCAGTCACAGCAGTCAGACTAATCTTTAAAAAAATCTAACTTATATCATGTCCATAACTGCTTTGACATTCTCCAGTTTGGAACACAATCCACAATCCTTAGCGGACAAGCAGGGTATTTAGCCTACCTACCTTTCTGACTCATATTCTTCCACTTTGTCCTCCCCAACTATGCTGGCCTCTTTTTCCTCAAAAACTCTTAACCTCTGGAGGCCTTTTGTGTCCCCATTCTTCCCAAGGTTCCTTTCTCTTACCTCAGGTTTGAGTTTGGATGCTCCCCCCTCAGGGAGGTCTTGCTGAGGTGGCCATGCAGTCAGATTCTATCATGGTCCCTTATTTTATTTTAGTAATAAAATATATCAGTCTCTGAAATGATCTTGTTTGTGTATACATTTCACTTCTTTATTGTCTGCCTCGCTTCCTCTCCTGGGAGTCCTTGATGGGAGGCACAATTTTGTCCACTGCTATACCCTAGGACATAACATTACCTTTGGACAGGCTGTGAATTTCAGCTAAGACCACTAGAGAAGATTGTGGGGCCTGGCTAACATGAGTTGCTCACCCACTGTATGGGGCCACTGCATGGAAACCTAGAGTTCTCCACCAGGCCAGAGGGTAGGGCGGGGGTGTGGAAGCAGATAAGACAGTGTTAGGGAGAATCCAGGAGGTTTTCCGAGACTGGGGCTCTGCTGTAGGATGGAAAAAGCGTCAGAGAAAAGTGACCTGAGAAACCTCTGTGGCTGCAGTCACAGGAAGTCCCAACTCAGAGAGGCTCTGGGGAAAGGTGTGTGTGTGGAGGTCTCAAGTCACCCTGAAGTCTTTGGCCACAAATTACACATCTGCTGGGACCCACAATCCTTGGTGCCCTGACAACACTTTAACAGTTTAGCGGTTGGGGAGGATAGGCAATGTCACTGGGGAGGAAATGGACACAGTTGCCATCACAGGATCAGACTCAGGACTCTCTTGGACTGAGGCCACTTGCGCCCAGGCTGGGGAGGGGCTGTTGCATATATTTCCTGGCACATGCTTTCTTTCTCCTTTTAGAAGAACAAATGCTGCTGGGGCCTAGGCCACAGCTTCCTGCCGCCTGCTGACATCAGAAGCCACAGTCACTGTTTCAGCAACTACCCTTCTAGGCCAGTCTTAGCCTTAGAGATACAGGGCTAGGCAGGCTCTACTCACTCCAGCCTTTCCCAGGGTGGGTGCTCTATGATCCAGGAATCATGCCCAGTGATAATCAGCTTTGTGTTTTGGAGAGGGGCACTCAGGAAAGTATGTTTATTCAGAAACAGAGAAAAGGCTTTTGACTTTCAAAAAGTCAGTGAACGAATCAAGACCATTCAAAGCTAGGCCACTTGTCTAAACTGATAAACGTTCTCTGGCCTGGTGGGAGGGATGTTAGCCAAGAAAAGAGGGAAGGTCCCTGGAGAAAGGAAAGCCGAAGTCCTGCCCCTTTCTTAAGGTTTGGTCAGAAGAATTTAACAGACTTGAGTGCAGGGAGCACCAGAAAGAAGTAATACCTTTTCTGATTTAACTAAAAGTCTTCCAAACTAGTAGAAGGAAAAAGATATTTCAGAAGAATCAACATTAAAATAGAAAAAGAACAGGCTTGGAAATCACTATATACTTTGCTCAAAATATAGTAGTAGTGAAATTGGGTGAAAAGAAAAAAAAAGACTTTTTTACTTGAATTCAAAATGCCTATGCCTGTTTCTCCCTAGGAAGCAGCTCCAAGCAGTTAATTAGCATTTTCACTGTTCACCTACTATTGGTATGCAAAAATCAGCTACCAGCTTCTCTCAGCTCTCTTCCCCTCTCTCAGGGCTAAAAAAAGAAAAACTTAGAAACACAGTTTAAACTTCAGACTGAAACAGAGAGAAAAAGAAAAGACTTTCTGACTTTGACTTTAACACATACAGGCCTGCTTCTCTCTCTGAAGCAGGCTTCAAGCATTTACATTAGCAACTGCCTTTACCTTTAACTGGACACAGCTATGCCTGCTTCTCTCCCTAGGAAGCAGGCTACAAACTGTTCATTAGCATTTTCACTGATCACCTTTACCACTGATATGCAAAGGCCAGCCAGCTGCTCCCTGCTCTCAGCTCCAAAAACTGCTGAAGAAAAAAACTTAAAAATTACAGTTCACACTTTACACTAGAGTTTGCCTCAATTTACCCTCTTTTAAACTCGTGGGTTCTTTCCTCCATCTCCAGCCTTCTCAACCAAAATTCCAAGTCAAAGCAAGACTATCAGTGCAGACTAATTTATTTCTAACAGTGATTTCCTAATTACTACAAAAGAAACATAAATAAAACTCCGATTACTTTAACATTGTCCAAAACCTTTCTCAACATTGTCCAAAGTCCTTTCCCAGATTGCCCAAAAATCCTCAGTCTCTCAGTCCTGATCATCTCACCAATGTCAGCCAGTCAGAGTTCAATCCGCGTGTTTGAAGACATCTTTCTTCGGTATGCTCCTTTGGCGTGCTTCAGCTCCTCCATGCCATCTTCTTCTTGTTGTATAGGAGTAGAAGAAACCTCACCGTTCCGGACCCAGCAAAGTTCACTTTCTTTTCAGGCCAGACTTTCACACGGCCTCTTCCAGATACAAGTCAAACTCAGCAAAACAAACTCCAACATGGAGTTCAGATCTGCAAACTTCTTAAGCGCCTTTTAGCACACATGCAACTAGCTTGGGTCAGCCAAGGGCTGCAGGCCCCAGGACTTGGGGTTCACATCTCCATCTTACAAAATGGCTGAAACCAAACCTGAATCTCCATTTCCATTCCCATCTTCCTCGTTTCTTCTCCTTTTTCTGCTCTTTGTTTCAAACCTGTTTTATATCCTTTCTTCCAGTTTTCCCGCCTTCCATGATTTGCCTAAATCATTACATCATAAAGAAAAAAAAACTGTTTCACTTCTTCCTCCCTCCTGCATCTCCCTGAAGAGAAATTCCAACTAAGGTCATTCTCACATTTTAGCATACCTTACTTGAAATCTGCAATCTTAAACAGGAGACAGTGACACCCAGAGGGGGTAGCACACCCTATCAAGACTAGTTTGCCTCAATTTACCCTCTTTGAGACTTATGTGGGTTCTTTCCACAATCCCTAGCCTTCTCACCAAAATCCCAAGCCAAAGCAAGACTCTCAGAGTACAGACTAATTTATTACTAAACAAAGTGATTTCCTAATTACTAAAAGAAACTCGTAAGTAAAACTCCAAATTACTTTAACATTGCCCAAAACCTTTCTCAACATTGTTTGGGAGACCTTTCCAGGCCTCAGTTTTGAATGTGACACCAGAAATTGAGCAAGAGTGCAGGATCAAACAATATGTAAAACATATTCAAGAGATTCTGGCAATCACACATAACTTTGCACTGTCTAGAACTGCCTTACCTCCAGATAAAACACTATACCCATTTAGAGCTGGTGACCAGGTTTTACTCAAGACCTGGCAGACAGGAGATGCCCAAACTCAGTTGTCTGAAAAGTGGTCAGGTCTTTATGATGTATTGTTAACTATGCACACTTCCTTAAAGCTTGCAGGTATAAAACCTTGGGTGCATCATTTAAGAGGAAAAAAGGCTACAGCTAATGATGTTCAAAAAACTGAAAGTCATTGGTCCTGTGAACCTGTCAATGATTTAAAGTATGTTTAAAAAAGATAAATAAGGTTTGTAGTATAAAACTTATACTAAATTGTATAAAGTAGCAAGTGCCATGTTTTTGTCTGTTTGTATAATAGATATCAACCTTGATAACTGCTATAACTGGTATTTATGTGATAACATGTTTGTGAAATTGGGTAATAAGAAAAAAAAAAGTTTTCACTTGAAATTTACACCTATGCCTGCTTCTCCCTAGGAAGCAGGCTACAAGCAGTTCATTAGCATTCACACTGTTCACCTACTGTTGGTATGCAAAAATCAACTATCAGCTTCTCTCAGCTCTCTTCCCCTCTTTCATACCTAAAAAGAAAAACTTAGAAACACAGTTTAAACTTTAGACCAGTTTGCCTCAATTTACCCTCTTCTAAACTTCTGTGGGTTCTTTCCACCATCCCCAGCCTTCTCAACTAAGATCCCAAGTCAAAGCAAGACTCTCAGGGTGAAGACTAATTTATTTCTAACAAAGTGATTTTCTAATTACTATAAAAGAAACATGTAAGTAAAACTCTGATTACTTTAACATTGTTCAAACCTTTCTCAACATTGTCCAAAGTTCTTTCCCAGATTGCCTAAAAATCCTCATTCTCTCAGTCCTGATCAACATCTGTCAGAGTTCATCTCCAGATGCTCGAAGACATCTTCCTTTGGCGTGCTCCTTCTCTTCCATGCCATCTTCTCCTTGTCGTCCTCCTCCAGGTAGAAGAAGAAATGCCATAGTACCAGAACCAGCAAAGTTCACTTTCTTTTCAGGCTTGACTTTCACACAACCTCTTCTAGACACAAGTCAAACTCAGCAAAACAAACTCCAACACGGAATTCAAATCTGCAAACTCTTTAACTTCCTTTAACACACATGCTTTTAGTCTGGGTCAGCCAAAGATTGCAGGCCCCAGGCCTTAGCCACATGGCCAAGCTCACATGGCTCACATCTTCATCCTGCAAAGTCCCTGACCATTCCACAAAATGGCTAATCTCAATCCCAAATCAGAATTCGAATGGAATCTCCCTTTCTTTGTTTCAAACCTCTTTATATATATCCTTATTTCCCTGCCTTCCAGGAACAGCTCCTGAATTATTACATGACAAAGAAAAAAAACCTGTTTTACTTCTTTCTTCCCCTTGTATCTTTCTGAAAGGAAATTCTAATCAAGGCCATTCTCACATTTTAGCATATCTTCCTTGAAATATGCAATCTTAAACAGGAGACTATCAATTGGTATAATGTTATTATATGTAATGATAAATAAGGTACAGGATTATTTTGGACCAACATAATATGATATGCTGGATTTAAAACAAAGATGGGGGAATGAAGCAGGGGACCCAATATGGACCCAGTTCCTTTCATTGAGAAAGGAATGTGGGCATTGCTATCACCTGCATCTGAAAGACACAGAGACTAAGACTAGCCTGAGGCCAGATAAAGCCACTTTCCCTTTTTATAGTAAAGTGATTATCTGAGCAGACTTGGGATTATGCTAATGCAGGGCCCTGGGGTGGTGGCTCCAAAGGCAGGCCCAAAGAGGGAAGGGTACAACCCACCAAGGGGGTGGTTGTGAATTGGGAGCAAAGAGAAGGATAAAAAAAGGGGAGTGGGAGTTAGAGAGGGAGATACAATTTTGGAGAGGAGCATTGAGAGTGGAGAGGGAGAGCCTGGAAATTGGCATCAGGTGCGGAGGTTTTGGGCCTCAGGAGAAGGACCCAGGAGCTGAGTCCTCTGGAGCTTCTTCACCTACCCAGCACTCAGTTCCTGAGGATCCAGAGCTGTGTGAAGGCAGAGGAGAGGTGACCCTGGTGAAGTGCGGAGCCATGGTGAAACTTGGACAAGCCTGCCTGGGGAGACCTGCCTGAGCCCCACCTGTGTTGGTTGGATTCATCTGGTGCCAACTAGAGCAACAGGATCAGGGGTCAAGGACACTACCTAGCATTTTCCACCAAAAGTTCCCTAAGACTGAGGTAAACCCCACAAAGCTCCTTGAGGAGCGGAAGTGGGGTTCTATTCCGTTTGGGACACCTGTGAGGGTGTGGACTCTTTTAGTTTGTTTTCCCGTATCTGGAAATAAACCTCTATGTCTATCCTGGTTGCTAAGGTTTCATATCTAAGCAGGTACTGCATGCAGGCAGAAGAACCCATAGTAAAAAGGAATTTAAACGGGGGTAGGTCCTATCCTCTGATAACAGTAGTTATATTCAAATAAAAGATAAAATATTATAGGTAAAAGATAAAGACTGTCAAACTGTATTAACAAGCAAAGCTCAATCACATGCTGTTGATGAGAGGCACATCTAAGGCATAAGAGAAGTTGAAAGCTAAAGATTGGAGAAAAAATTACTTTGGAAGCAATGACCAAAAGAAAGTGAGTGAAGTCATCTGAATGTTAAGACAAAATAGAATTTAAGACAAATATATTTTTAGAACCTTTATAACAATAAATTGTTCAATTCAAGAAGATACAATTTTAAATGCTACATGTATGACCTTGAAATAGATGAAGAAAAAATAACGATAAGGATATTTAGACAAATTCTTAATCATAGTGGCAGATTTCACATATCACTTTACAACTCACAGAATAACATAAGCAAATTTTTAAAAGTTAGTCAAGAAGGCAAAATTTTGAACAATACAGTGAAAAAACTTGACCAAAGTTTTTGATATAGACATTTTGCATAAAATGCTGTATCCAATAACTAAAGGATAGTGATTTTTTAAACACCAATCAATATGTATTAATATTGACCACTTACCAGACCATAAAGTAAGTCTTAACCAATCTCCAAGTGTGATATCACCTAGTTCTACACAATGTCTAATGCAGTAACCTCTAGGGACATGCAAAGCATTGGAAATGTGGCAAGACCTAAAGATGGATTGAATGTGTAAAATATACACTATATTTTGCAAACAGTTAAAAAAAAAAAACAGTAAAATGCCATAAGTAATTTATATTACTGCATGCTGATTGCATGTTGCAATGATATTAATTTATGTATATGAGATTAAACTATATTACCAAGATTACAAAATAACATAATACGATGCATCAAAATTTATGAGATATTGCTAAAGTAGTAGATAGAGCAAAGTTTAGAACAGGGACTGGAAAAATTCAGGCAGCATCTAGCCCACTGCCTAATTTTGTAAATAATTTTTTATTGGGAAACAGCTGCATTCATTTATTTATGTATCACCTATTGTGCTTTTGTACTATAGCAACACTTTAAACAGTTCTGAAGATCTGCCAAGCCAAACATATTTACTATGTAGTCTTTTATAAAAAATGTTTTTAGTTCAGAGTCTTAAATACTTATTTTAGGGAAAAAAGACAAACAAGTGAAAAGTAAGAAGGTAACCATTTCCAGATAAGGGAAAAACAAAACTGAAAGAGTCCACACCCTCACTAGTGTTCCAAACAGAATAGAGCCCCACTTCTGCTCCTCAAGGAGCTTCATGGGGTTCACCTCACTCAGTCTTAGGGCACTTCTGGTTGAAAATGCCAGGACCTTGACTCCCAATCCTGTCGCTCCAGTTGGTACCAGATGAATCCAACCAACACAGGTGGGGCTCAGGCAGGTCTCCCCAATGCAGGCGTGTCCGAGTATCACTGTGGCTCTGCACTTCACCAGGGTCACCTCTCCTCCTTCACACAGGTCTTGAATCTCAGGAACCGAGTGCTGGGGAGGTGAGGAAGCTCTCTAGAGGACTCAGCTCCTGGGTCCTTCTCCTGAGGCCCAAAACCTCCACACGCCTGATGCCAATCTCTAGGCTCTTGCTCTCACTCCACTCTCCAAGCTCCTCTCCAAAATTGTATATCTGCCACACTCCACCTTCCCTCTTTTATCCTTCTCCTTGCTCCCCATTCACCCCATTCACCATCCCCCCTTGGTGTGATACCTCCCTTTGCCCTCTGGGCCTGCCTTTGGACCGCAGGACCCTGAATTACATAATCCAAATCCCCTAGGTAATCACTTTACTCTCAAAAGGGGAACTGGCCTCAGGCTAGTCTTAGTCTCTGTCTTTCAGATACAGATGACAGCAATGCCCACGTTCCTTTCTCAATGAAAGGAACTGGGTTCATCTTTGGGTCCTGGAAACAATTGTGAATAGCTACTATTCAAGGAAGGCTTAGTTCCAATCTCCCCCCCCCCCCCCAGCCGGTCTCACTATTTTTGCCCATGGAACTGCAGGCTCTTGTTGCCGGGGGTACCACAGACTCAAGCAATCCCCAGCCTCAGCTTCCCAGATAGCTGGGATTACAGGCGCGCACCACCATGCCCAGCTATTTTTTTGGAAGTAGGTCTCGCTATGGGCCCCAGGTGGGAACCGAACTGTGATCCCTAGCCCCTGCCGCTTCATAGGCTGAGGCTGAAGCTTACAGGCACAAGCCACCATGCCCGGCCTTTAGTTCCAATCTTATACAAACTCTTCCAGAAAATATAAAATGGGGAAACACTGTGGTGATATCAAAATGGGACAGAGAAGGGAATCTCACAGTCATTCTCACCATTGTAAGTGTACACTTTATCATGCAAACTATTGGCTTATGAGTATGAAAGGAAGTGCTATTAATAGTGGTACCAGGATGACAAATGTAAACTAAGACTGTCCCAGACAAATCAGGAAACATGATCCCCTAAATCTCACTCATAAATGTGCATGCAAAAATCCTTAAAAACATACACAAGCTAACAATAAATGAAGACAGCAATAATAAATTATAACCATGTTGAATTTATCTGGAAGACAGATTATGTTAACATTAGAAAATAAATTCAAGCGATTGGCCACAATAACAGATAAAACAAGAAAACTCATAATACCATCTTAATGTATGTGGAAAAAAGCTGATAAAAATCAACATTCATTCATGATAAATGAATGCTCTCAGCGAAACTAGGAGTATAAAAGAACTTCCTTAATCTGATAAAGGAGAACTGAAAAATATTTAGAGGAAACTTGGTAAAATGAGGCGATTTTTCCCTTTGATATATCCAACAAGACAAGGGCATTTGATATCACTGCTTCTATTCAATATTATATGTGATTTTATAGTCTGTGTAGTACTAAAAGTAAAAATTTAAAGTATAAAAAGAAAATAAAAGCAAAATTATTATTCACTGATGTACGTGTGTGTGTGTGCATAGTCCAAAAAGATCTACAGGTAGTTTTAGTATGATAAGAGAGTCTATAATTTGCTATCTAGATATAATATCAACCTAAAAAATAAGTTAATTTCTATGCCAAAGAGACATTTATTAATATATTTTTAAATGACATTTTCATTATCAAGTTCCTTATTGAGCAAAATTCCTTACTGAGCAAAATTTAATCTTATTGAAAGGTATAAAAAATAATTAAAAATAGATATACCATGTTCCTAAACTGTAAATCTTAATAGCTTAAAGATATCATTTTAATTGATTTTAGAATCAATATGAAAGTGGGTAAAATGAAGACTTTCTGACTTTATTTAACTGTTTAGCCCTATCTGCTTGCTTCTTTCTCCAAAGCAGGCTACAAGCAGTTCCTTTGCAATTACCTTTAACCTTAACTGGATACAGCTATCTGCCTGCTTCTCTCTACAAAGCAGGCTACACACTCTTCATTAGCCTTTTCACTGATCACCTTTACCATTGATATGCAAAAGCCAGCCAACTGCTCTCTGCTTTCAGCTTCAAAAACTGCAAAAAAGAAAAACTTTAAAACACAGTTTAAACTTTCCATTCGTGGGTCCTTACCACCATCCCCAGCCTTCTCAACCAAAATACCAAGCCAATGCAAGACAATCAGTGCAGTGCAGACTAATTTAT
>PVHY01002598.1:0-123545 GCA_004024945.1 Uropsilus gracilis | reverse complement strand
AGTTGGCTGGCTTTTGCATATCAATGGTAAAGGTGATCAGTGAAAATGCTAATGAAGAGTGTGTAGCCTGCTTTGTAGAGAGTAGCAGGCAAATAAGAGTATCCAGTTAAGGTTAAAGGTGGATGCAAAGGAACTGCTTGGGAGAGAGAAGCAAGCAGATAGGGGTAAACAGTTAAGTAAAGTCAGAAAGTCTCTTTTTTACCCACTTTCAGTTCTGCTTGTAGCCTGCTTTGGAGAGAGAAGCAGGCAGATAGCTGTATCCAGCTAAGTAAAGACAGAAAGTCTTCATTTTACCCACTTTCATAATCACATGTAAGCATACTATAGAGCAGTTAATTCTGCTTTTGCTTACTGCCTGCACCCTGTTAGAAGGTCAATTCCAGCCCTTTTCCCCTGCAGTATCGCAAGCACTGAGAACAGCACTTGGCATGTGGGAGGCGCTTGCTCATTATGAGCCAGGATACCATGCTTATCCCCTTTCACATGTCAGGGAACTGAGATTTAGAGTCAAGCTTGAAAATCACACAGCTCCTCTAAAACTGAGCAAGCCTTCTCCATCTACTTATCTGATTAAACACGTCTGAGAACAGTAGTCTTTCCAGCCTGAGATGTGTTCAGTCAAGAGGATGGGTTGTCTGAAGAGAGAACCTCTGACTTGAGCATCAGTTCCTGGGTTTTGGTGGAAATGCTGGGAGCATGAGGATGCTCTGTTGGTTGAGGTACTAGTTTGCATGGAGCCATCCCTAAACACAGCTGTATTTCAGAAAAGCAAGCATGACGTGGAGCAGGAGTTACCAGAAAAGGTATCCTTACCTTAGCAAAGTTGCCCTGGCAACCATGGCTTTCTCCCTACTTCATCCTTCCCAAGAATCACTAAGAAAAGATCATCATCAGGTCAGTTTAGGTGAGCTCTTATTCCTTGAAAATGAATCCCCAATCAGGAAAGAGAAAATGCACTCAGCATCCCAATAGGAGCAGCAGTCCTTTGGGGTATCCTGTGCCTAGTCTTACCTGGGGGCCAAGGTGGACAGCCCTGATCAGTGTTTGTTATCACCTCCCTTGGTGTTGCTGCTCCATTAGCATAGGTCACAGAGGAGTACAGTTCACACCTGGGGAGGGAACACTCACCCTTTAGTTTCCTTTTACCCAGGGTCAGACATCATTGCTTTTTCTCTAATAGCTTTTATCGTCAGATGAATGGAAACTCTTTTGTTTTTTTATTTTGCATATTGTTTGTTTGTTACTGCCTTTCCCCCTTTCCCAGCCCCCACCCCACCATCCCATCGGTTCAGTATCTTCTCACATAAATATTATAGACTACTTCTCCCCCCCCAGGTTATGCTTGTGTTACCATAAGCAGATTATCTGAATAAGGCATGCTCAGCATAGCCTGCAGCGAAATGGAATACATAAACTTCTGCCTTTTTAAACAAATATGAATTTAACTTGAAGGCACTTGCCAGTGTGATTTGTTTTTATTGTTCATGTATGGATAAATATTAAAATGTAATCATCTGTTTATGCAAAGTTTGGGCTGGAATGCCCATTACATTTCTATTCCTGTTTCTCCTGCATGTAGTTTGTGTGTTAATGCCATTTAATCCTACGTAAACCTCTAGCTTTAGTTTTGAAGATAATTTCACTTTTTGATGACAGTAATGGCTCAGTAAACTGCACAATTGTAGTTAATGGAATTATTCTATGATAACATTAACTTGGCATCAGATCAGAATGGAAAAGAAAACTGTCATCAAAAGAATATTGTTAAGCAGTTACTTCCCTTTAATTTATTAGCAATTTTATGAGTTGCTTTAGTGCAAAGAGGGAGCTAACAGCTCATTTCTTACAAACATATGTGGAAGTGTTTTGTAAACCATTATTATAATATGAAATAGTACACATGCACATACTTTTAAGCAGTCCTCTAGTCTCTTTGCATATGGAAATATTGATAAACTTTCACTGAATATATTTTATATGCCAGTGACTTGTAAAGTACAGGGGACTCTGAAATTAGTGTTGTACTTTCTCCAGGGGTAAAGACAGACATACAATCAAATCACAGTTCCCTGGAGTAAGCAGTGGGTGATATGATGCAACAGTGAAGGCCTGTAAATGGCTCCTAGGGGGCAGACAGATTTGAATCACCAACTCTAGGGGCGGGGGGGAATCAGTAATCCTTCTCAGAGGAATTGTGTTTTAAACTAGACATTGAAAGGTATTTAAGTAGCCAGTCCATGGGAAAAAAAAAGAGGATCATGAATGAATGAATTCCAAGCAATGAGAACAACATCTGTAGTAAAACTTTGACTTTGCTACTCCGCTTCATTGTGCATGGCCCCAAACCACATTTACTCTTATCTCACTTAATGCTCAAACCAGCCTTACAAAGTAAAGTTATAACTATATGCATTTTGAAGGAGAAATTTAGCAACAGAAAGGAGTGAAAAATGAGTTAGTTACATGGTTAGCTGTTGGCAGGGAGGAATCTGACACCAAGGCCAGCCTCTTTATGCCTGCCATTAAGGGACTGTGCTTGTGGAGAGATGAGGCTCTCTCAGATGAGGCAATGGTAGCGGGCAGTGCATCTGAGGAGTCATTTGAGGCCTAATTGTGAAACATCTTGAATGACAGATCAAGGAGTTTGATGTTAGGTTAGGGAAGATTGGTGGAGATGCCACTGTGCAGCACACAATGAGGACCATGGTAATGTATTGATGAATACATTGGAATCAGGCAAAAATATTAAAATTTCTCTATTTTTGCCTCAAAATGAAGAAATTAAACTTTATAGACATTAGACTACTACATGGGTATAACCTTTAAAAAAAATCATCTCTTGGAAATAGAACTTGCAATTTTTTTCCCGTAGGAACAGCTTGGAAATCCCTGCTTTTGGCAGTGGGAGTCACTGATGTTCCTAAGCAGAAGATTAATGGGATTAGATTCATGTTTTAAATGGATTAGTGCATAAGTGAGGTTAGTGGAAGGAAGACAGGACAGAGAAGCAAAAGCTAGAAGCAGGAGGTCAGCACTGAAGCCTTTGCAGGATTCCAATCTCAGCAGGGCTGGAGAAGAAGGGAAGGCAGAAGACACGGACTTACAGATGTCAGGACTGCCAGAACTGATTGAATGTAGAAGTGGAACAGTAGAATGTGATGTGAACTGAAAGGATTCTAAACTTTGTTGCCCATTTGTTCAGACCTTACTGGTCAGCATCATATAGGCAAGAAGCAGGTTTGGGGAATGGGGGAAGATGTTGTGTTTGCTTTGGGACATGTGAACTTTGAAGTGGGCACTGACACATAACCAGAAAGCAAGACAGCAGGTGGTTTGATAAATATTTTGAGTTCATATGAGTAGAGAACAGAGAATTTGGCATGAATCAACTCAAAAATATATTTAAAAGCTCTAGTACAAGATGAACAATACTGTGATGCTCAAGTTGAAACTGCAGCAATGATGATGTTGAAGAGAAAGATGAAAGGAGAGTCCCAGGGATCATCAAAGAGTAAGCAAGGACTGGCACTCCAGAAATCTGGAAAGGCAACCTTTCAAGAAGGCAAAACAGGTGATATGAGTTGCTACACTGAGGACCCGAGGGTTGAAACCGTCAGACCCATGATAAATAAGTCAACCCCTTCTGTGAGCTTAAAATCTTTCCTAATATCTAGTCAAGAGGTTGATGTGTGAGCGGGGGTTCTAAGCTTAGGGATGGGGATTTGAGGTGCGATCAGTTCCTTACCATAGGCATGTTAGTCAATACATTGTGAATTGTCCTTTGCCAGGGCAAAATCCAAGACTTCTTAACTTCTAACTTCTTTGCTCCTACTTTCCCCTTGCAATCCTTCAGAGACTGGGAAAACACTTTGGCAGGGGTATTACACTCTGCTCACCGCAAAGTAGAAGAAACTGGTCTTGTCTGCTTCCATTGTCCTTTTAAATGGCTTAGTCTTGCTGAACAAAACTATCTGTGCTGTACATAGTTAAGGGGAAAGCTATGGAGGACAGGAGATATTCATTCTTTCAGGTTGAAGTAGTAGAGAATTTTCTTTTCTTGTTAACTCCTTGTTAGAAGTCTGGGAGCTGGCTTGCTGGAAAAATCCTTGCCTTCATACACATACAAAAGTCTGTTTCTGTCAAATGCTGAAGTTGACAGTTCCTTAGAGAATGACTGGGGTAGGAAATCAATTTACTGAATAAATACGTAAATTTAGGAAATGTGCTTGCAAATCCCCTGTAACTAAATATGAACATGCAGGATAATAAATGGTCTAGTTTGCCAGAAGGGTGAAATTCACCCAGCTAACATTATTGTTGGGAATGTGGACTGAATCAGGATGACTAGATGTACTTTGTGATCCACTTCAAATGCACTTGAGGCAGGCATCATCCTAAGGCAGAATTTGTTTCCCTAATAGGAAATAATATATTGCTCAGCTCTTGGGCTTATGCTTACTTTGTTCTGTACTAGATAAAAATTTGAAAAGGGTTTTGCTCTGAGGCTCATATGGTCACTGTCCTTCAATTTACTCTCTTAATGTAGTTGACTGCAAAGATATATCAATACACTTCTCCTTTTTTTTTTTTTTTTTTTTACTATATGGCCAAGTTTTATGCTAGGATGCTGAAGTGAGTGAAATAGTTATAGCCCTACTCTCATGTTGCCCTTAAAAAATACTGGGGGAGACAAAACGTAAGCAAGGCAACATGACGGCATGATTTGCAATCCATGACAAACACAACTGAAGGAGACAAGCAACTGCTTGAAAGCAGCGTAATGGTGAAAAATCCTTGTCAATAGCTTTGTAACCTAGTGCAGTGACTGAACCTCTGTGCTTAGGTTCCTCCTGTAATGTGGGGGGAATTTTTCTCATTATTATTGTAAAGATCATGAACTGTGGTATGAAGGGTGGGAATGAGCCAACCAAGCACTGATGAAAAGAAGAGACCTTCAGGAAGAAAATGTCAAGCTCCCAATAAGAAAAAGCATGAAGATTTTCAAAAAGTAGGAAAAGACTAATGTGGCTGAAATGCAGTGAGAAAAGGAGAGAACTGGAGAAAGATGAATTTGGATAGCTAGGCAGAGGCCACCATGAAGTTTATTCTCAGCATACCACAAAGTCCCCAGGAGGCATCAAACTGAACACATTGGCACATAAAGCAGTGCACTGACACTTAGATGGCAAAGAGAGTTTGTCATGTGCCATGAGGATTGATGGGTGATAGCTGCTTTGTCCCATCTTGAAGAGAACACTGAGGATGTGTTTAGAGTAACTGCACAGGGAGTTATAGACTGATTAGTGGTACCTGGGTTGAATCTATGAGATGAGATGTGTTGATCCCTTTGTTAATTATACAATCATGGATACTAGTAAATGACTCTGAGTTCAGAGTGCATATTTTCTTGCAAAAATTTCATAGTTCATATTGCAGTATTTCAGTGTTTAAAGCTATCAAGTGTGTAATTTAAAGGGATAGATGCTCTTGTAAAGTCATTGCAATACTATTTACAATAGTCAAGTTATGGAAACAACTGAAGTGCCCAACAACAGATGAATGGTCTATAATGTAGTACATATATGTAATGGAATGTTACTCAGTTATGTAAAAAGGGTGAACTACCCATTTGTTATGTGAAGTGATGGAAGTGAAGGGGATTATTTTAAGAGAAACCAGTCAGAGGGAGAAAGACATATTCTGGATGATACCATTGACATGCGGAATACAGAGAAGCAAAACAAATGAACTAACAAAACTAAAACAAGCCCTAGAAATCTGACCGCAGATCTGATAATGGGTGCAAATAAGACAGAAACCTTTACCCGATTAGCCAAAGGGGGAAAATTGCACTTTTAAAATGAGACTTCTGCCATCCAGGTTTTTTTCACACGCAGTTGCCAGTCACATTGCAATTTAAACACCAGGGTTTTATTAACAAGGAAAATTAACTAGAAAAACAGAAAGTCAAATAAAAAGTCCTTAATGCCACAAATGGTCAGTTATTTTATTCCAATTGCTGTTTATTCCTAAAGTCCCAAACACATGTCCAAGTTGGTGCCCTTTTGCCTCTCCAAACCTGAGGCAGGCACTTTGCAAAATATAGTCATTCTTTTCTGTCTTCTCTTTACTTCTTTTCTCTTCAGTGTTCTGACCTGTTCAGCTTCTCCCTGGTTCTTCAAACTTTTCCAACAAAAACTGGTGCAGAATCAGCTTTCCAGATCCCTGACTTTCGCCAGGTACCAGCTTTCCATGCCAACTTGCTGCAGCACTTCTTTTACCAGACCTACCTTTGGCAGTGTCTGGCCACATTTACTGGGCCTACCCATGTTCAACTCTGCCTACTACTCTGGCATCTGACTCCATACCAGCTACTCCTCTGCCACCCACTCTCCCATCAGAACTCCTTGCCACCACCAGTTCACTCTTCCAGTGGGGCTTCCAATAAGAAAAAGCATGAAGATTTTCAAAAAGTAGGTTTTTGGTTAATCCAGCTCCTCTTTACTGGCCTGCCATTCTTGCATCTCACACACCTCTTTTTAGGCCACTTCTTTTTTTTTTTTTTTTGAGACTAGGTCTCGCTATTTTTGCCCATGGAAACCGCAGGCTCTCGTTGCCCGGGGTACCACAGACTCAAGCAATCCCCAGCCTCAGCTTCCCAGGTAGTTGGGATTATAGGCGCATGCCACCATGCCCGGCTATTTTGGGAACTAGGTCTCACTACTGCCCCCAGTTGGGACTGGAACCGCAATCCCTAGCCCTGGCAGCTTCATATGCCGAAGCTTACAGGCATAAGCCACTGTGCCCGGCCTTTTTAGGCCACTTCTGTCTCCTCCTTTTGTGAACCCTTTTTGTGCCTCTCATTTCTTCTCATGGGTCTTTCTCTCAGACCCTGCCCACCAGGACAGTATGGTACCTAATTCAATTTTCAACTACACCACTACCAGAAGACCTGGCTGCCCATCCAACCGAGTCACTCCATACCAGATCTGAGGCTACTAGAGGCAGAGAGTTGGGTGGGGACAACGTGGGAAAGGTGACTGAAACATTCATGGAAAGGGATATGGTGGGTGGAGTATGGTATTGTACAACGGAGAAAGTGTGAATCCACCCTCTGAATTATGTAATGTGCTATCAGTCAGTGTTAGCTCAGTATTAAGAAGCAGGAGGAAGAGGAAAAGGAAGAGGACAGAAAGAAATGGCTAGGGTAAAGGTTAGGGTTAATTTTTTTCTCTTGTACAGAACTATTGTCCAAGGCTTATTATGTACAAAATATCTGCAGCAAAAGACCTTGTGGTGAAATTATTTACACACAAAGCTAAAGCCAACCTGGGAGTTTTCTGATTCTTTGGCTACCAGGTTTTCATAAATAGCGCGAGATTCTAACCAACTCCTTGTTTGACTGCTCCTGGACAACTCACTGCAAGTGTCTAATGTAATTGATTATTGTATGAGGAAGAGATTATTGTGGTCCTCTTACACACCACTAACAGGAGCATGAAAAATAAAGTCCCTGCTCTCATAAGTTTCATGCTCTAGTGAAGAGAAATAAACACATGATTTCAAAGTATTTTAGCAAAAATGTTCAAATCATTAAAAAAATTTTAAATGTTATAAACATAATAAAATTGCAAATTAAAATAAAGTTAAAAAGTATGCTTTGAATCAGTTTTACTCTCATATACATAATGTTGGTTTGTTTATACAGCTAAAAGTTAGTTCTTATAGATCAGTAGTTTGGAATTTTCAGGATCAAGATAATTCTCATTCATTATTCTTTTTCAATATTTACTTTTCCCTCATATTTTTATTATCTCTCTGAAATGTCAACTAATAAATGTTAGAGTGCATAATATTCTACATTTTATAAACTCCCATTTTTTTATCTTTTGATTCAATCTGTCTTATTTCTTTGAGCCTATTTTTTATCTAGTTAATTTTTCTTCTTAACTATATCTAATATGCTATGTACTTGAGTTTTTATTTTAGTTGCAACATTATTTATTTCCAGAAATAACATTTAGTTCTCTGAATATGATTTTTTCATTTTTATATTTTTTTGTTTCTTGATCATGTTTCTAATCACCTTTTTAATATAAATAGCAAAGCATAGCAAACATGAGATTTTATATTCCTTTTTTTTTTTGTGACTAGATCTCGCCATTTTTGCCTGTGGAACCGCAGGCTCAAGTTGCTCAGGGTATTACGAACTCAAGCAATCCCCAGCCTCAGCTTCCCATTTGGGATGACAGGTGCGAGCCAACACACCCAGCTATTTTTTTGGGAACTAGGTCTTGCTACATTGCCCTGAGCGGAACTCTAACCGTGATCCCTGGTCCCCACCGTGGCTTCCTAGGCTGCCGTTTACAGACATGTGCCACCATGCCCGGCCCTTGAGATTTTATATTCTTTACTGTCTCATTCCAATAGAAGTTTTTTGGTGAGTCTGATTCTGCTGTCTTTGTGTGGTCTTGATTTCTTACGTATTTTGTTGTTATTTTATAAAGCTAATTTCCTCGGAACGTTATCAGTTGTTATATACTTTTTGTCTTAAAGTAAAGACTTTATTTTTCCTCAAGAAAATAAAAAATTCCTTCTGTTATGCACTCGGAATTCTCTTTAAGCTAAATTTCTATTTTTGAATTCAAACAAGGGACATGAATTTTCAAACCAAACTAAAGCAAGCAAAAGTAAAAGAAAATCCAGATGAGGACTTATGGGAGAGGTGGGGGGAGTTTGCAGACTTTTTACTAAAAATCCTTTCCCCAACTTTTCCTAAGCCAGAAAAAAACTTTTAACTCTTTATCTGCTGCAAAATTAGCAAATGCCCTTATCAACCCTTAAGTTACCACACACTGGTTGCCTTTGTCATTCAAATACCTGCTTTTTCCCTGGGACCCTCTCTCCCTAAGCAAAGAGAAAAAAACCAAACTTTAAAGGGATGCTTTGCCCTCCTCCCACTCCCAATTTCCAAGCAAGACCAAACTTTTAAAGTGATCAAACTATTTATTACTAAGTGGGAAAGTGATTATAAATATATACTGCAAAATAAATATGAAAAATCCAATTACTCCACCATTGTTCCCAAACTGTCTTTTAGTCTCTAGTCATCCCACCACACATCCAATCAATCTGAATTCAGCAGCATGTGTTGAAAAAGTAGGGCATTCCTCTTTTCTTCCTTTGGCATGTTTTGGCTTCTTCCAAATATATGGTTGAAGACATGATATGTTCTTTTCTTTTGACATTCCTCTCAACTTTAGGCAGTAGAAAAACTCCAAGACACAGAAACCAACAGCAGGTCCCTTTTCTTAGGCCTCTCTCACAGCCTCTCCAAAAACATTTCAGTCAAACTATTATGGGGGGATAGGGACACCCCATTTAAATTCCTTTTTACTATGGGTTCTTCTGCCTGCACACAGCAGCTGCTTGGATATAGAAACTTAGCGACCAGGATAGACAAGAGGTTTATTTCCAGATATGGGAAAAACAAACTAAAAGAGTTCAGACCCTCACAGGTGTTCCAAACGGAATAGAGTCCCACTTCTGCTCTTCAAGGAGCTTCGTGGTGTTTACCTCAGTCTTAGGGAACTTTTGGTCGAAAATGCCAGGTAGTGTCCTTGACTCCCGATCTGATCCTGTAGCTCCAATTGGCACCAGATGGATATGAAACATGGCGAAAAGAAAAAAAGGCTTTTGACTTTAACTTGAAACACACATCTGCCTGCTTCTCTCTCCAAAGCAGGCTCCAAGCCGTTCACATTAGCATTTGCCTTTAACTTGAAACACACACACCTATGCCTGCTTCTCTCCCTAGGAAGCAGGCTACAAACTGTTCATTAGCATTTTCACTGATCACCTTTACCATTGATATGCAAAAGTCAGCCAGCTCCAAGAACTGCAGAAGAAAAAAAAAAACTTAAAAACTACAGTTTAAACTTTAAACTAGTTTGCCTCAATTTACTCTCTTTTAAACTCTTGTGGGTTCTTTCCACCATCTCCAGTCTTCTCAACCAAAATACCAAGTCAAATCAATACTATCAGTGTAGACTAATTTATTTCTAACAAAGTGATTTTCTAATTACTACAAAAGAAACATGTAAGTAAAACTCCAATTACTTTAACATTGTCCAAAACCTTTCTCAGCATTGTCCAAAGTCCTTTCCCAGATTGCCCAAAAATCCTCAGTCTCTCAGTCCTGATCATCTCACCAAAATCAGCTAGTTAGAGTTCATCTCCACTTGTTTTAAGACATCTTCTTTTGATGTGCTCCTTTGGCATGTGCTCTTCTTGTTGTCTTCCTCCAGGTAGTAAAAGAAACTTCATGGTACCAGACCCAGCAAAGTTCACTTTCTTTTCAGGCCTAACTTTTGCATGGCCTCTCGCAGACACAAGTTAAACTCAGCAAAACAGTTCAAATCTGCAAACTTCTTAACTGCCTTTAGCACACATGCGGCTAGTCCAGGTCAGCCAGAGGCTGCAAGGCCTAGGCCTTGCCACTTGGCCAAGCTCACCTGGTTCACATCTCCATCTTACAAAATGACCGAAACAAAAACCTCAATCTCAATCTCCATTCCCATCTTTTCTTTTTGTTTCCTCTCCTTGTTTCAAACCTCTTTATATATTCTTTCTGTTTTCCCACCTTCCAGGAACAGTTCCTAAATTATTATATTACAAAGAAAAAAAACCTTTCACTTCTTCCTTCCCCCTGTATCTCCCTGAAGGGAAATTCCAACTAAGGCCATTCTCACATTTTAGCATACCTTCCTTGAAATCTGCAATCTTAGACAGGAGACGATGATGAGGGTGGGGGGGTAGCACACCCTATCAAATCCAACCAATACAGGTGGGTCTCAGGCTGGTCTCTCGGGAGGCAGGCCTATCCAAGTTTCACCGTGGCTCCATACTTCACCAGGGTCACCTCTCCTCCACCTTCACACAGCTCTTGATTCTCAGGAACTCGAGTGCTGGGGAGGTAGGGAAGCTCCAAAGGACTCAACTCCTGGGTCCATCTCCTCCTGTGGCCGAAAACCTCCGCCTGATGCCAATTTCCAGGCTTTCACTCTCACTCTGCTCTCCACCCTCCTCTCCAAAATTGTATTTCTGTCTCTCCTCCCCTCCTGCCTCTCCTTTTTTATCCTTTTCTTTACTCCCAATTCACAACCACACTCTTGGTGGTCTGTACCTCCCTTTTCCCTCTGGGCCTGCCTGGGAGTCACTACCTCAGGACCCTTCATTAACATAATCACCAAGTCTTCGCAGATAATCACTTTACATAAAGAGGGGAAGTGGCCTTATCTGGCCTCAGGCTAGTCTTCCTCTCAGAGTCTTTCAGATGCAGGTGATAGCAATGCCCACATTCCTTTCTCAGTGAAAGGAATTAGGTCATTTTGAGTCCCTGGCTTCAAAACTAGATAAGACAAACTCCAACAGAAGTTCAAATCTCTAAACTCTTTAGACTCCTTCAACACATACACTCAGCTTATGAATGCTAAGGCCATGAGTTCACCAGCCCAAGCTGAAGGTCATGGGCCCCAGACCACCTGGGTGGTGGCTGGGTTCACAACTTCCTCCAAAATAGCTGAATTCTTTCTTCTGCTAAGTCCTTATTATATCTTCCTTTCTTGTTTTTCCTGCGCTTCCGAGAACAGAGTCTTGTCAATCATTTCATATCACAAAAGCCTTGTTTTCCTTCCTCCTCCCCTTTCATCCTTCTGAAAGAAAACTGAATTCTAATGAAGGCTAGCACCAAACTTTGGCATGTCCTTCTTGAAATTTATAATTCTAAAACAACAAGGAAGTAACTCCTTTTTCCTAGCTATTATCAATGTATGGTATCAGCTATGTTAATGGCAAGTACCCTCCAACTGACTAACTATAGTTAAGGCTTTTAATGGATATATGTTTTCCTTCTCTACCTGGCACCAAGGACCAGGAAGTTACTTTACTTTTCCCTTTCTTGTAATTCACCCCTTCACAAAGAATGTTTAACAATTTAGAATACACATTTGTAAGGGTTCCAGTAAGCAGACCCTGAGATTGATCCCATTCCTTTTATTTTCCTGATCAAAATTGAAGCTTAAGGATACTAGGCTTAGGCAACTGCCATTGGGGCAAAGTCTGGCTTTATTGCTCTATGACTCAGAGGATCTCTATGGATTCTTTACTTTCCAGACAATTCACTGAATCATTTTGAAAACTTATCTTTGATAGTTTTGTTGAGTTTTTCAAGATATTTTGTCTACCACAATATTAGAAATGTAAATCTTTAAATTGTTTTGTGGCCAGAGTGACCACTCTGCAGTTCAAATCTGATGTAGGTACTCTTAAATTCCACTTTTTAAAATTGTCTCTCTTACTTTTCTTCTTTCTGCTCTTGAATGAAGAAAAAAAGATAAGTATCCTGCATGTGAAAAATGTTCAACATCACTTATAATAAGGGCAATGAAAATTAAAACCACATGCGATACCACCTTACACCAGTAAGAATGGTTCATATTTAAAAAAATGGGCAACGTTTAGTTTTCCTGACCACCAAGCTCCCTCTGCTGCAGAACCTGGATGCTTGCTGTTCTTGGGGCCTGAATGCCCTTTCCCCTTCTTTTCTCTTAGTTTTCTCTATTCACCTTTCTGTGTAGGGAATGGACTCACTGGGACCATGGGAAAGTCAGGTGGCTGAAATTCAGTAATAAGGTAAGGGGGCAATATAGAGTAGCAAGGGTTTCACTGGTAAGGTCAGACCGTTAAGGTCAGGCCTTGGCATTTGAACCTGAAGGAAATAAGGAGCTACTTAGAGACTTTAAACAGGAGAATTATATAGTCATACTTGTGTATATAAAAGTCCTATTGACCATTGTGTAGAAAATGAATTTAAAAAAATGAAAGTTTCAGAAATCCCTACATGTAAGGGATAATGATTACTCTGACAAAGGCTGTCCTAGTACTGATGAGAATGGATGCTAGTGAATGGCTTTGGTAACTAAAGTTAAAGATATTGCATTATATATTTGTTGCTCAGGGAGTAGATCTTAAATGTTCTTACCACACATACAAAACTGTAATTATGTGACCTTATGGAAGTGCTAATTAACCTTATTGTAGTATTCATGTTGTACTCTATACATGTATCAAATCATCACATTGAACACCTTCAATTTACACAATGTTATATGTCACTTCTTTTGCAATTAAGCTGGAAGAATTCATTTTGGAAGGTGGAATGAATGGAACTTCATGACCAAATGGATATTAAGTTCTTCATATCCTCTAGTTCTGACTTGGGCACCTATAAGGCCACATGTTATGTCTGGAAACTTGAAAGGGCCATGGGCTTGGTCTTGGATGATGAGCATATCTATCTAGCTCTTGGACAGCAGCAACTACTGAGTCCTGGTGGTTTCCCTGCATGGTGGTGAGGTCCAAAAAGAGAGCAGAGAGCCTGTCCTTAGAATAGAGTGGCCTGCTAAAGATCATGACTCACTAATGCTGAATCTGTGTTAGCTCTCAGTCCTGAGATTTATCTGTTGTTTTCTGCTGCACTTCCTCTGCTGGTAGTTTTACTGCCCCTCTCATCCTACTGCTCAAAGGGAGGGTCTCTAGTAATACAAATTTAGTGTCTTCAAATATTTCGCCGCTCCTCCCCCTAGTGTCTTCAAATTTGACATTCCTTTAGGTGTTATCAGATTTCAAAACAAAAGAGTTTTACTGCACATGTGTTTTTAAAATCAGTACATTAGTAAAGAATATGTTAAAAATTCTATTTCACTCCATGCACTAATGTCAAGGAACTCAGTATAACAGACCAGGAAGCCAGGGGTTAATTACCCTTCTCAGGAAGCCACAAACTGAAAGGACAAAGTTCAGATGTTGTTGTTAGGACCACAGTTCAGAGTGATAATAACTTGACATTTCTTAAACATTTGTCTCTCTGACTGCAGTCAGTACCAGAAACCAGGATGTAAGTGAAAAAATCAGTATCTCCATTCTGTAATTGTCCAGGGAAATCTGTCTTCAATTGTATGACCTTGAGCTAGATTCCCCTGAGTCCAGCCCTATTTGCTATTATGAGAATAAAAGAATTCAGAAAAGACTTTGGGAAAAAGCATTGTTACAGTAAGGAGCTAGAGAGCAAGAAACAGTCATTACCTGCTCCCCATCCTCCCCTGTAGTAGATAGCTCTTTAAGTGTAATATTTACTTCTTGTTTACAAATCAGATGATGAGATTAATGACGTTATCGACACACACAATCCCTTTCCTGAGAATAAAATTGTCAATTTATTGTACAGTTTTCCAGATTATATAAAGTATATGTATGTATGTGTGTGTGTATAATTATTCCACAACCTATTTTTTTTCTTACGTCTAAAAAGATAAAGGAAACTATTACAAGAGAAGCAACCAGAAACCAATCTCTTCTTCACAGTCAAATCTTTAAGGACCTAACAAAAAAGACCTGGAAGGATTGTGCTAAATATCAGATTCTCTTTTGAGTAGATGATACAATCTAGACTTTTCGGTGTATGTCTTAAAATTATGAAAGTGTGTGTTGTGTGTGTGTGTTTCTATCCTAGAAACATTGTTTTGGGAACACCCAGTTTCTAGTTATATTAAGAGAAAAACCCTTGAATACCATTTTTCATGCTAATAGAGAAATTTACTTAAGTACAGTATTATGCAACTTAGTTCTTCTTGCCAAATTACATAAAGGCTGCGGCTCCTCTTGGTAGAATGAAGGATGGCATGGGGCACGCATCATATTCTATTCATAACTTAGAGTTCTTTTCAAGGCTTTTGCCTGCACCTTATTACCTACTTACTATTAATTTATTACACAGAGTTGCAATATTTTCAAAGTAAAGTGAAAGCTTTAGATGGATTGTTTTTCTTTCATTTCTTCCATATTGTTAACATCATTTTTTTATTTAGACTGTTACGCTTCCACCTGAGGCAGTTTTTCTTCAGTGATTGCTATCATTTTCACTCATTCATTCTAGACATTTTTCAAAACAGGATCCCCACATGTTGAGTTTGTCTTTTTTCCTCTTATCTACAAATCATCCTTACCTGGGGTGATTTACAGAAAAAGAGTGTTTAGGAAAAG
This sequence comes from Uropsilus gracilis, assembly GCA_004024945.1. Taxonomy (NCBI): domain Eukaryota; kingdom Metazoa; phylum Chordata; class Mammalia; order Eulipotyphla; family Talpidae; genus Uropsilus; species Uropsilus gracilis. The sequence continues at coordinate 108,443 of PVHY01002598.1, read as the reverse complement.
TTCTTTGCAATTTGCTTGAAGGAGCAATCCCTCCTCAAATAGAAGATTCTTGAAATGGAATGGCTTAAGTGGAAATAATTTCATGACTGACAAAAGGATTGGTACCAGGAGCTGGTGTGAGCTCTGACTATTGGTGCTGTTGATATTCAATTAAATGAAGTCTGCCTGGAGTTCTCTCCAGACACCAGAACTGCTTGATATCTTATAGTAGCTTTAGCCTTTTTTTTTTTTAATATAGTCTTTTTGTGATACAACTTTACTCTGTTCCATCTGGCAAAATAGCACTGGCTTGATTTCAACTTTGTTTTCTTCAGTAGAGACTCTTTATCCATTGTTGAGGTAGGCAGTTCCCTCCAGGTTCATTGCACCAAAATTCTGTGTCTTAATCTGGAATTGCAATTTCCTTTCAGGTCCATATACCTTGATGGTGAGGCATGAGGAGAGAATGGTAACAATGATCATGCAAGGAAGAGGTGACTTAAAAAGTGGACCCTTCCTTTATGAGTGTCTCTCAGCCTTGTTGCTTTGGCTTAAATATGTCTGCTGAGTGCAATTTATTTAAGAAACATCAATACCTTCAAGGATGATTTTACACATACCTAACCACTTCTCTGGCTACAATTATTTTTCATCCTAAGTTGGGGGTAAAAGGGGTAGCGAAGTAGGTAGGCTCTGGACTTAGAGTGTTGTGAGTTTTGCAGAGTTAACTTCTGAAACCACAAAGACTGTGGGACTGAGTCAGTGGTTCTTTTTTATAAAGTCATGATTTACACCTAACTATAATAAAAGAAATTATTGTTCAGGTATAAGAAGATCAGCCAAGTCACCTTGAATAGAAAAAAACTGAAGTCAGTAATCTAATTTCCCAAAACACCATCCCTTATGCAAATGATGCTTTCTTATTAGCAGTCCCCAGCAAGCAGCTTTTACTTTGTTCTGTTCCTAAAAGCAGTATTGCCTAGTGGTTAAAAGAGTGAAATTTGGAGCCAGAAACCCTTGGGTTTAATTCTGATTCTGCCATTTACTAGCTGAGTGACCTTGTGCAGTTCGCCTAGTGCCTGCTCCATAGACATAGAAAATGCTTAATAAGTAATAGGTGTCATTAATTAGAATAGTCTTAGTGTTTAAGGTAATACTAAAATGTCTGCTTGGATGAATTTGGCCATTGGTACTATCCTAAAGATCTTGAATGTTGTTAGTACCTGAGCTTTGAGAAGTTATGGAATCAGAGGACATTTCTGCATAGTCACATTGAAGATGCTGAAATTCATTCCTTTAATAATTTTTCATGTGTTAATGCATTTGTTTGTAACTCAGTTTTGATATTCCAGGTCTACTGCTAGACATGGGGAAGTATAACATGACCTCTGCCTGCATGGAGCATGTGCTCTAGGGGACATGGCAGGCAAGTAAGCAGTAATGTTAAGGGGTGCAGTTTTCTGACACAGAAATCTTGATCTCTGTGACACTCTGCAATAAATGTCATGTGCAGTGTATATCACCTAAGGTGGTTCATTAAATAACAGGCTGCCTTCTATAATGTTCCTCAAGTGCTCAACATCCTATTAGGGCACAAAAGTATCTTGCGTGGCACAGTGATGATACAGTGTATTGCAGCCTTGTTGTTTATGTGATTTTGCTCAATTTCATGTAAGATCATGGAGACAGCTAAAATAGTCTTCATTTTAAAAACCTTTCACCAATCTGGTCTTGCTCCCAAGCAATTGTGAAATGAGTCAAGTTGCGTTTCTCCAAGAATAAAATTTGGCAAAGATGGGACTGCATACGGGAGACAGAACAAGACTGAGGCCCAGATTTAATCCTGATGGGCATTTTCAGGACTGCTGAGGACAGAGGAAAGAAATAGGACACAGACAGCATGGCAGGGGGTGGGCACTAAAGGCTGAGCAGTGTCACCCAATAGACAGCAGAACCGTGGTCAGTGTAAGCCAGAGTCCCCGCTTCCTCCTTTGTGCTTCCAATTCCCTTGTTCACACTTCAGTTTTTTTCTTTTCTAATATGTAAAATATAGATACTAATAGTCTCTACTTGATGAGCTAATCAATGTGAAGAAGCTAGCACAGGGCCTGACCCTAAGAAGGCCTCAATAATAACATTAAACTTTTATTATTCAGTTTTTCTCTATAGAGGGTATCATGATTTGCCTGCCAGCTTACCTCGCAATTTCTCCCAGAACAGGGTGTCTTCCCATGTTTATCTCCACTGAGGTGCTTGGCACCCAATAAGTGATCATTGTGTTTATAATGTTCCAGCTTTCTTTCTCTCTAAGGGTTAGGAAGTTAAAAGGGGTAGATCCACAGGGGGGGGAAAGAAAAAATAAAACAGCCACTGATGTTTGTTGAGTATTTACTGTGTGCCAGGCACAGTGCTATTTGCTTGATATGTGTTACTTGATTATAAATTACTTAATGGGAAAACTATCATTTTAATAATGAGAAAACTAAGCCTTCTAGAGATTAAGAAAGGTAGTCAAGGTCAAACCCAATGAATAAATGACAGCAGAGAGTTTGAAATCTACAGTTTTTCTAAAGTGTCTATATTGCCTTAAAGAAGCAGAAACGAAATCAAGAGGATGCCTGGGAATGTAACTCAGAAGGCTGGAAATGATCCAGGTGTAAACAATAAAATGGAACCCAGGAACCAGGGAAATTTCCACTCTGGGTTCTAAAGCAGATCTTCTCCTTGACTTTCCTCAGCCTGAGGTTGCCTCAGTTTAGATTCTGTCCTCCTGGGCCACCATCTGAGGTGGGTGTCTCTGCTTTAGGCTGAGACTTTGTATACCTGTGTGAAAGAGGCGGTGTCAAGTATTGTACACACCATATGGGGCCCCATTTGCATTTAGTGAGTGCTCAGCTGTGCACAGTGTCTCCTAATGAATCACATGCATGCAGAGCTTCGCTATATTTATCCAAGCCCTGGGAGCTGGATAGCTTGCTGTGGTTGACTCCCTGCCCCAGAACAGTGCCTCGCAGGCTGCTCCAGTTTTCCTTGTGGTCTGGGCCTTAGAGTCCTTCAATAATTTGTTCCCTGGCAGGATCAGCTGCTTTCTGAAGCATCTTTCTAGGCGTCCTAAAACCAGAAAAGAATGTTTCTCTCCTGAAGCTACAACACAGTCCAAGTGCTAAAAAAGGACCTTGAAACTACATCTGCTATGCCCTTGACTTCAAGGCCACATGTAAAGATTTGCAGATAGATGAGGCATTAGTTTCCTTCCTCTGCATGCCTCTTGGGGGAGGCCCCGCAGTCCTGAATGGCCCCTGATCATCAGTTTATTCCATGTTATGCATTTTTTTCTACCTTAGTCATTCCTTCCTCAAAATAACTCCTTCATTTATGTAGACTCAGGTCAAAGAGCTTGCCAATATGATTTCTTAATGTTTGTGAATCAACAGCAGCGGTAAGAAGAACTGATATTTACTTAACACTTACTAAGCACCAGCTACAATATTAGTTGGCATCATCTCAGTTTTTTTTCCACTCAGAATAGTCTTTGGAAGGAGCATGGTATCTCTGTTTTGTCCACAAGGCAAATAGGACACACAGGCCTAATTTGTCTGAGACTGTACAGCCAATGTCTGGAGAAGTCTGACTGGATAGAACCCTATACCACATGGCCTTTGGGTTCCTTTCCTTTCTCTTCTCAACAATGGTTGCTTCCTTCAACACTGCTTTCCATTCCACTAATGAAAGTCCAAGCTTAAAAATTTATACATATAAGTGATAAGACTGTATCAATTTTAATAATATAGTCATTGTGAAATGCGAGCCATTTCCCCTGCAGAGTTGTCTTTTATCCTTTATAAAACGGAGACCTGTGTAGACTATATATATTATATATATTGCCAAATCAGAGTGTGGTATTAAAGTACTTACCTGGTGACATGAGTAATGGGGAGCAGCTTGGATTCCCAGTAAGTCAGTTGTCCACCATCATGTTGGCTTTTGGGGATCTCAGTTATCTAGTGAGTTTCTCAGAGTTTAGAAGAAAGCTGACTTCTGCTGAGCCATACTGGTTCAGTCTGTGACCTAGAGCAAATTACATGTGCTGTCTGGTAAAATTAAATTAAATTCTGTTTGCTGCAAACTAGAAGTTGAGTGGGCTTTTACTTCACTGTATAGCCTGACAGTCTCTTTTCTTTCCCATCTCAGTCAAACAATATTTAAAAAACAGAAGCAAAACTAAGTTGCCTCTCCATTCTGGCCCTCAGTGTCTTCCTGTCTCTAGTGGTAAACATGGAAGTGCTCGCTGGTTTAAGGCTCTGAACTTAGAGTCTTAGGGACACCTAGGAAGAAATATATCCCCAGGGAAGAGATCCAAACAGTGAAGGGTCACAAAAAACACAACCAGGATTAATCTAAGGGAAAAAGAATAGATTTGGAAGGATATTTATGCAGCTCATAAAGTACTAAAAGAGTTAACCAGATACAACAGGATCCAGGGTGGCCTCAGGGATCTCTTTGGCAAGAGTTGAGAACATTCCCCTTGCAGCACTGCCATCAGGTGACTCTGAACATGGCATATCTTTTGCTTTACTGTTAATAATGACAAAGTCCATAAAGAGGGAAAGGAAGCTGCTTTGGGATCACTCAGTTGTGATCACTCAGGGAATGGAGGTTGGTAGAGTCAACCAGGAGGACCATTCTGTAGGCAACACAAATGGTTCCTAAGAGAAGGACCTGGTTGAGTCCCCAAATCCCTACACAAACACATGTACACACACACACACAGAGGCACATATAAATGTACCTTACAGAGAAAGTCCATCTGTATGTAAATTATGACAACACCACGGTTAATTATTTCTAGAAGGCACTAAACAAAACACTAAGCAGTAAACAGTAAACTAAACATTAAAGAGTAATGGTGTGTGATGTCATCCATTAGACATTTTTAGGTAGATGTGGGACGTGGAAAGAGTAAAGATTTTCAAGTCAAAGGAGTTGGGAGTATCTGCCATCCATTAACTTTACTTTGGTAATGAAGAAAAAAGTAACAGCAGCATTTCTGGGGAAAATACCCTGTTCCGAATGTCCTTTTTCTGCCTGACAGATCTGGATCTCTTTTTCCACTTTGATAAAATTGGGGTGAGTTTCAATCTCTTGAGCATTTTCTCTTGTGTTCTTAGCCTTGAAGTGGGAATGTTGCAATAACTCTCCTGTTTCTGCAGTTAACAATAGCAAGGCAGCAGTTAACATTGACTGGGGCCAAGCATGGTGAGTACTTGGTGAGTGAACTAGTCTCCTCACTGTACTTGCACACAGTGCTGATAGGGCAACATTTTATGAGATACCAAAGCTTAAAGGAATTAGAAGGGTTATAAAGCAGAGAGCAAAGTGAGTTGTGAATTGATTGCAAGGGCTGACTCTGGTGCCCAGCGCCAACTTTGGATTTTTTTGCCTCATATTTATGGAGTCCTTGGCATGTTGAATAAGCTGTAATCTGTAAAAGGGGATATAGTATGGTCCACCTCATGCCAATACTCTATAATCTTGGTTTTTATTTTATAAAATCTTCAGCCAATCAGTACAGGGAAATATTGGAGCCCAGAGACTGTTCACTCTAGAACACAAACTCTGTGGCAGAAATCTATGTTCCAGCAGGACAAGGGGGTCCAAGAGTGAGTACTGTAGGGCAGAGAAAAAGGTGGGTAAGGGTAGTGGGATAGGAGAGGACAAAGGAGAGAAGAACTCTAGGTTTCTCTTATATTCTCTCTCTTTCTCTCTGATCTTGAACTAGATACATAAAGTCAGTCACAATTGCTGAGGTCCCAGTCATGGATGGAACTTCATACTGACTACTCTTAAGTGTTTTACTTAAGGGGAGCTTTAGGAAAAGGTTTCCTTAGGAAAAAAAGAAGAGAAAGAGACCAGCACTAAGACAAACAGGCAGTGAGAGAGACCCAGAGAAAAGGAGTAATTAATACAGGGAAGATCAACAGAGAGATACACTTAAGGACAGAGAAAAGAAATAGAAAAGAGACAGAAAGGAAAGAAGGATAAGGGGGTGAGTGGGGATTTAGTGTGACAGTACTGAGGTGAAGGTGATGGATGTAGTTCTGTGGTTGCCAGAGCAAACAAACCTATTAAGTTTGTCAGTACGTTATCTAAAGAAAGCACCTTAACCGTGGCCAGTAGCCCGAGAGAGTTTAACTGCGTAGGGCTGTGACAGGAGACACTCTTTATCTGCATTGGAGACAGGAGTGCATTTCTCAGTATTTTGCATAGGATGTCACAGAATAGGCTGTGGGTTTTTTAGCAGCTGGTGATAAAGATCTGTTTGGAGAAGTCTTAGACTGAAGAATGCCCCAGGGCTGGGTCAAAAGGGTGATAAGACTTGTAAGATTTCATAAGAAAGAAAATTTTCCATATAAATTTTCCCTAAAAAGTCATGTGTATATTAGTATAAGTATTGGAAATCTCTGGAAAGATAACCATTAAAATGTTAATAATAGCTAATATCACAGCAGAGGTAATGGGGTAATGCATTTCTATTGTGGCTTGTTTTTTTGTTTTTGTTTTTACAATAGCAGTGTAGAACTTTTATAATCAGAGGCACCAAAGGTTTAAATTTGCTAATGAATATACTCCTCAGATGAGAAGGCACAGAAAGAATTTTCCTGACATGTATGTATTCATCTGACAAGTAGGCAATGGTAAAGTAAAATGAGAATGTATTTTAAATATTTCTCCTTGATATTTCCAAGATATTTTGAAAATTTGATGACCAATCTCTCCTCTGATTCTTGCAGATGGGTGAAATTGTTAATGTCCCCACAGCTCTGATAAGTTTCATTTCTTTAGGGTTTTTCAGAGTTTAACAAAAAAAAAAAAAAGAGGGAAGAAATTGGATTCATTGCACGGTGTCAATTAGAGGGTTTCTGCAAAGTTTGGTGGATGGAGGTGTTTCCATTGGGTGAATTTTGCAAGCAAAGACAATTGAATCAACTCATTTTCCTCCTAGCTTCCCATTTCCCACTCCTTTCTCTTTTCAATTTTAAGTGAAGCTTTTCCTTGTCATAGACATTCAAAGATAATACCTATTTGCTTGAGAAAATACTTCAATGTCTCTTCTTTCAGGCTTTATGAAGGCAAAGAACAGATGGAGTTTGAAGAATCCATGAGACGGCTCTTTGAATCCATCAACAACTTGATGAAAAGTCAATATAAGACAACCATCCTTTTGCAGGTTGGTTTATCTTACAAAAAAAAAAAAAAGTCCACCCTTTCCTTTTGCACTCCAAGTAAAAACAGAATAGTGAAATGTCTACTTTTGCTGTAATATTCAGCCATGTGTTAATTGAATGCCTGGACTTGTATTGTTTTGCTTACTGGGTTAGAAATGCCTGTTTTCCTTGGGATTTGGTCCTGAATATGCTGGTTTCATGATAGTGCCATGGAAGGTGACTTCATTCTTTTTAAAGTTTCTATAAAGGCCAAAATTAGCGCCAATGATTTATATAAAATCATTGATGCTGTTCACCAGTTTCTACAGTTGTTGAAAGCTATAAAATAAGAAATTAAAATCATATTCATATATGGAGACCAATACTACTTGAAAAAAGTCAGTGCTGTTCTAGGATGTGAGGAACAACTGGTAAGGGGAGAGGGGACAAGACCATGTGTAGTCAGTAAACCCCATACAAGGAATCTTTCACAGGATTTGCTAGAGTTATGGATATCTAGCCAAAGAAACTAGCGGTGCAGTGAAGATTGGGCATCCACACTTTGACATGTACTACTGGACAAAATCATTTCTATTTCCTGGGCCTCCTTTATCTTTTTTTTAAAACAGGAATGCCTATTATACAGGACTATTGACAGGGTTAAATACAGTAATGTATGTAAAGCATGATGTCTAGAACCTGTTGCATGGTTCAATTTAAATAGTTTCCAGTGACTTATACCTCTCCCTGCTTCACATCTTTAAAAAACAGAAGCCTGTGGAGGTATTTTACTAGACTAGAATGTGAAAGGGGCTACTTATGTCCCTAACCTTATCATGTGGGAATAGACAGTGTTAGGATACCCGGTCATTCACTTAGATCAGGAAGCACAAATATACATTTCAGAAAGAATAAACTGACAAGAATGTATTCTATGAAAAAGAAAAAGGGGGTTAAATTTCATCTGTTGAAGGAGTGCAAGACCACTGGGGTCTTGATTCTGAATATGTGTGAGGTGCACTGAGAAAGAGCTGCTGTTAGTAACATCTATCGTGGGTGAGCTCATGGAATAAGAATGCCAATAACTGGCAGTCCTTGTTCAGCCTTTACATTTCCTACTGGGGAGCAGCCTCTGGTTGGAAATCCTAATTCACACCTGCGCTAGCTTGGAGTAAAGCAGATCTGGTTTGATGTCAGCTTTGTCCATTGTGAATTTTGTGAATTCCTAAGCAAGTTATTTCTCACTTCTTAGGTTCACCTGGCTTTTGTGAATTGCTTTCTGTAGTTTTCCTTGTTCAACATTGGCATGGTAGCAACTCACTCAAAACTAGGGAAAATATAAAGTCAAAGTTTCCAAAATTGGAGAGAGAACATTAAAACATTTTCCACTAATTGAGCACCTATCATGTGCCAATTATGAAGCTAGGCTCTTTACAGAGTTTTTCTTCCTGCCAGGGACATGTAAGGCATCAGTCTACATTATCCACAGGACATTCATAGAGTCAAATAATTTTCACATATCATTCCTATCCACCATGATAGCACTAGGATTGTAGACACTCAGCTCTCTTAACCAAAGTTAGTGCTCTTCTGTATACTACACAAAGAATAGGGTAGGCCAAGGGTTTTGATGTTTTTTTTTCTTTTTTTCAAAATTGGGCCACATGCTCAGAAGTAACTGACTATGCTGGCCTCACAGGCTTTGCTATAAAAATGATGGCAGGTTGAAAGAATCAACACCAAACACTCAGCTGGATATAGCTTAAACATGAGTAAAAAGCATGTGATATTATGCACCTCCACTTCTGTGATTCATCATAATGCTACAAATTGAGTATATAGGTGGAAATGATTGAATATGCATATTAAATGGCAGGCATGTTCCTTTGACCATTATGACAGCCTTGGAATATCCAGGAGGTCAGGTAATTAAATCCCCAATATCTGAACCAATGATTGTCATTTAATAGGCAATTGAATGTCTTTTGACTGATTGAATCAATGAATGTTGTTTCCCAGAGTTTTTTTTTTTAGCACTTTCACAGTTTTGTGTGTTGCATATTGAGGAAAAGCTCTCTCTCTAATATATATATAGAGATAGATATTTAATAACTTTATGTATACAGCTTTATAAGATATAAGGTAAAGTTGTATATATAGCTATACAATATATAAATAAACATATATATCATATATATAAGTTAACTCCTTTGATTTTTATAAAAACACCTTATTAAGCAAAAAGTTCTATCTCCACATTACAGATAAGGAAATGGCATCTTAGAGAGGTTGACCGACTTAATCATAGCTAAGAAATAGCAGATCTAAGACTTGACTTCAGACGTGTAAGTTCAAACTTTGAGTTCTTAGTCACCACCAAGAAAAACAGTTTCATTAAAGAGTGAAGCCTCTGGCAAAAATGTCAGATAAACAAGTAATAAACAATACCAGGTCACAGAAAGATGGTCAGATGTTTGGGCTACCCTCATGAAGGGGAACTCATTAAGGATGCTTCTTCCTTTACTTTTTCTCACTAATTGATGTAAAATGTTCAAATGTGTGAACTAAAGGAAGAGAGTTACCCATTCTTGAGAAATGGTCCTCCTTTGAATACTGATTATCAGAGGTAAGAGAAATGATGCAATATTTAACATCAGGAGTGACAGTTTTATCTCAGACCTCTAACTGGTTCTGTTATCTTGTCCCATTCTCAATCATATGTCTCAGGGTCAGCCATGGGAGAATGAGATCTTGTTCCAATGAAGCTACTACAGTCTTAGTGAGAGCAAACTTTATTCACATCAACTGTATAAGTTAGGTAACTTGATTTCTTTCATTTTCCTGATGAGAAAAGTGGAGCACAGAGAGTTAACTTTCCATAGGCCACACAGATAAAACTGACTCCCATGGTCATGAGTTTACAAGTCTTCCTCATCAGCCAGCTGTTTTAAGCACTGAAGGAAAGTGCTTCCTGCTGCGCCTTAGGAGTTCCAGAAAGCCTGGGGATCTATTTCTACAATTTATTGGTACCTCTTCTCTTTCCATGAAAGATTGGTGGCCAGCTAATGGTTCTCTTTCCCTAAAGATTCATGACTAGGGACAACTCAGCATGACTCAGGAAGCTGCTTTCCTTTGTCATATTGTGATGTTTGATTGTCCAGTTTCGTTGGTCTTTGACCATCTATCACTCGACTAAAATAACAGGATGGAAAATTGATGGTGTGGGAATAATTTCTGTGCTCTGAAATGGGGAAGGTGTCTGGTGTTCTTTTATAACCTTCTGTTAATTGTAATATGTGTTCTGTTCTGAAGACTGAAACAGTTCTTGCTGTATGTGCATGTGTGTATGTGTGTATGAGAGAGAAAGAGAGAGAGTGAGAGAAAGAGAGTGAGAGAAAAGCCTAAAAATAATAGAAGGAAATTTACCTTTGAGCTTTTGAGCTTGAAGATCTGGTTAAGATTTTTGTTATTAGTTTTGACACTTACTGTTTTGTAGTCCAGGATGATCAGTTCTAGTGAAGTCCATCTGTCTGTCTAGAAATCAATCAGCTCAAACATTCTCCTGTGACTTTTTTCTTAGTTTGGGTTTTGCTGGTTTTTAAAGGCAGGCAGAGCAGTCTGGAGTTGATAATTAGTGTAGGAAGTAGGAAGTTCACTTAATGCCACACAGTAAACAAATTGTCAAGCTGGCAAACATTTTTCTAGTGGCTAAGCTTGTGACGTCCATATATGTGTTGAGGAGGTTCCTTAACTTGAGGAATGTGAGAAAATCTGTACCTTCTTTCCCAAGACTATCTTCACAGAAGAGGCAAAGTTCTATATGCTATCTTCCCATCTACCTTTATGCACTTGAACCCCCACCTCCAATTAGCCTTCTCTCCCCTATCAAATCTCCTACCTGCTGAGATAGAAGCCTTCCCCAAAACAAGGTAGGCAGTGACTACACACTGGTCAGGAGCCTGGTGGAATCAGGCAAATATTCTTGTTATGCAGCTAATTATGTTGGCTTCTGGCAAATTAGTTCACCTCTTGGTGGCAGTTTCCTCTCTGGTGTAATAGGTTAACAGTATCTACTTATACCATAGAGTAGTTGTAAGAATGAAATAAGATGATACATGAAAGTTTAGACATGTATAATGTTTCTAAGGCAACTGTTATTTTAAGCCCTATGATTTATAGTTCTATATTATACATATATGTTCATACATACATATAAATGTGTTTTTCTTAACATATATGAAATATATGAAATGTAGATATTGAAGGCTGGAATATTGCTAGTTTCCAGACCTAGAAATATGCACTATATGGAGGTCTTGAAAAGACGTATGGCAGAAGTGCTATGATATCTCACTTGGTGAGAGCATCTGCTGAACCTACCTGATCTCACCTCTTACAGACGTGCCAGTGCCACATGAAGAAGAAAAAAGTGCATGGGAACCCTGGGTCAATGCTGGCTGTGACGATGGGCTTGGTAAACTTTTTGGGTCAGCAATGGGCTGTCCCCATTAGAAAAGAAAACCACAGGCCTGTCACTTCTCTGTAAGCCTGCCTGGACCAGATAGAAGTTAAATATCCTCCAGTTGAGTTGATAACACCCTCTAATTCTCAGGGTGACAGATACCCAGTTTGTTTTGCTTTGTTGCCAGCCCAGAGAAGGGAAACTGGAAGGATTGACTCTTCCGAAGCAGCCCTTCTCTCAGCCCTGTCCTGCTCCTCCCCACTAATGACTGAAATGTTTAAGTCTGAGTGTTGATGTTGATTCCTGGTGACAACTATACTGCAGCATCACTCCTAAACCCTGAAATGATTTTTAGCCCCTGAAAGCCAGCAACATGCTGCAGATTCTGAAAGCTTGACTCTCTCCAACTTGCTGTGGGTTTTGTTTCTGATTTTTTCCTCTCTCATTTGGTTTTAATTAGGATGAGTGCACATTATACATTGTCCAGACATGGAGGAGTGAGGGCAGGTGCTTGAGAGATGAGCTAAAGAAAGATCCACAAATACCTTAGGGACCTATTGTGTGCTGGACAATACATCAGGTGCATATTACACTTTATTTTACTTTGTCTTTACCCCACATAAAGGTACCAAGGCTCAGAGATTAAACAAGCATTCCTATGCAGAATGCCAGATGCCAGGGGAGCAGTGAATGCATGCAGTTAACAAGTGGAGCACTGAGATTTTTTTTTTTTTTGAGACGAGATCTTGCCATTTTTGCCCGTGGAACCGCAGGCTCACGTTGCCCAGGGTACCACAGTCTCAATCAATCCCCAGCCTCAGCTTCCCAGGTAGCTGGGATTACAGGTGCGCACCACCACGCCCAGCTATTTTTTTTGGAAATAGGTCTCACTACGGACCCCCAGAGGGATTCGAACTGTGATCCCTGGTCCCCGCCATGGCTTCCTAGGCTGCCACCTACAGGCATGCGCCACCATGCCTGGCTAAGCACTGAGATTCTTACCCAGGTCCCTTATAGACCCAGAGGTCTACATTCCTTGACCTAAAATTAAATGAAGGAACACTGTGCTATGAGTGATTGAATTGACCGTTTCAAAGCATGTTGTTCAGCACATGTTATCTCTGTAGATTTTAAAATGTATAGACCATGGGAGAAGTACAGCTTGCAGTGTCTGATTTGGCCACCACAGTATTCAAATAAATAAAGTAGAATGACTCATTCTTTAAATAGTGTGTGGGTTCCTCATCACTTCCCACTGGCCCATGTTCACCTCATTTCACTCCTTTTTGTTGCTTGCCCAGCTCTGCAGAGATCTGCTTTTGTTACATGTGCTTGGTGTTTCCTGATAGTGATTCTTGATCAATGAGGATGGAATAATTATGTCCTCTGACTGCCTGGGGATTATCATAATGCATCTTAGAATATTAAAATTCTGAAAAAGTTCTGTAATAGCAAAAAAGACTCACTGCTTTATCTTTGCTTAAACCGGTTTCCTAAGATTTCATTGCAAACCCTTTCTCCTCACAGAATATCTAACACCATTCTGTGAGACAAGACTGGCCCAATCAAACATCGTTTTGACTTTGGAATCTTGTTATCTCTTGTCATCTAGATTTGAAAGAATAATGAACAAATCTCTGGACACAGAAATTCAGTAATGAAAGAGAGAAAGTCTGAAAAATCTGGCAGCATGTAAATTAAAATCCTTCAGTACAATGAGATATGATACACAAAGCTAAAAGACAAGCAATAAACAAGACAAGTAAGAGCAAAGTCTTATAAAAGATGTTACTGCAAAAGGGTCAATAACAACTATATACAAAAATTCCTACAACCCAGTGAGAGAAGAAATCACCCTGCCCCCAAAATGAGGAAAAGTTATGAACAAGCAATTTAGTAAATATCGATGTTAAAAAAATGAAGAAGTTATCTGTGACACAAGAAGCCAAAGAACTGAAAATTACATACTAGATTAACAAAAAGTAGATTTACTAACGCTGTCAAAATTATATAGAAAAGGCAATCAGTGAAAGGAAATTAGATACCACTTATTCTATGGAGCTAAGATATTGTTTCCTAAATTATCTGTCTGCTGCCTGTCCATTAGTCTTTCTATCTATCTTTATGAACACACACATTTTGATGCATTAATTCCTTTTTGAGAAACACAGGGATTATTATAGGTACACAAACATATTAACATTTTCTTACCACATATCTTATAATAAATAAAATCTACAGGTAACTTAGAGCCCATTAGTCGGGGAGAGATTACAGAAATCATGGTGTGTCAATATGGGCATGACTGAGATGCAGTGAGAATGAGCGCATTCTAGAAGATGACATGCAAAGATACTGTTGATATGTGGGTAGCTGTACAAAACAAATTGCAAACTGTGTAAGTTGCATGCACATGCATTTACAAATGCACTCGCACTCCCCATAGAAAGCAGGAAGAAAACTCACAATCGTGTTGACAGTAGTATCCTGTCTGGGAAGTTCATCTTAGACAGATGGCTGAGGCAGAGAAGTGTGACAGGGATAATTTTCACCCTAGTATCTTACCTTGTTTGGGTGTGTTTTAATTACACCATATTTTGATGGTGTTTGAAAATCATAAATAACCAGAAATAAAAAGTGAAGGAAACAGAGGGAGAGTGGCTATTTGGGTGTGGTGGGTATTTTGCTTAAGGACTGTAAGGAAGGATTCTAAAAGGAACAATCTGGAAGTAGCCTGATTGAACTTGAATCCCTGGTTCTCTTGCTTAATAACTTTAAAACCTTGGGCTCATTTATGGAGTTTTGATCTGTCAAAGCTTGCTTGTTTATGAAAATAGCATTTCTTTTAGGGCTGAAATGCATTTTGACACAATAATCTATTAATGGTATTCAGGACACTGTTCCACTAAATTTTTTTCATAGAGTAGTCATAATTGTTATTTACTTTTACTAAGAACCTCCATTTCAGAGGGCTAGAAATACAAATTCCTTCAGAAAAGGAATTTTTCTTGTTTTCATTTTGTTCTAGTTATTAAAGGGTGATATATGTTGACTACAGAATGCTGGAATATATAGAAAAAATGCATCTTTCCCTCAGGTTCCTAAACATTTTTTTTTCTAAAATATGCCCACTGTTCACAGATAGTCCAAGGAGAGAAAACAAATAACTCAACCCAAGCTAACTGGAAGGGAATGTAGTTACCACATCCTGAGTAGTCAAAAAATGCCTTGCTCTCAGTTGGATCCCTCATCTGTATTATTTTCTGTCTTCTCAAGCCTACAAGATAGGTATTACTTCTGCTACTTTACAGTAAGTAAAGGAATACGTCAGAGAGTTTAAGTGTTTTGTCCAAAGTTGCACACTACTAAGGAGTAGAACTAGAATTTTATCACAGGCGTATAACTTCAAAATTCCTTACCTTTCTATATATAGCAGTCTCCTTGACCTAGAAATCATGACTTCACTTTTGTGCACAAAGAAGTATCACTCGATATTTTAATCTACATACAACGTTGGGCAAAGGGTCATTCTGCCTTGTGGGATATGCACATCATTTATGTTTATTTCACTTTCCACCTAGGTGGCGGCTTTGAAATACATTCCATCTGTCCTTCATGATGTGGAAATGGTCTTCGATGCAAAGTTGCTCAGGTGAGAGCTTATGAAGCACTTTTTTGAACTCTATTGACAAACCAAGGGTTCATAAGGAAAGGAGAGCTCTTGTGTGGAGTTCCAGATGGACACAGAATTAGGGGCAGGAGGAACACGTGGTAGGAACTCTATGCCCAGCTTCAGTGTGTGGATTTTACATTTCAGCGTCCTTACATCAGATTTTGATGAAAACCTTAAATAAACATCCTTTGTTGATACAAATGGTTCAGAATGTAAACATGTACTTAAAAAAAAACTGACACTTTGTATAAATGTCTCCTTGTATAAATGCCTGGCTTAAAGGCATTTTGAGATTCTGGTCTTTGACATGCAAGCCCTGTGGTTACAAATGGAGAACAGGCTGTGGGTATCTAGGATGATACTGGAGATAGGATCTTTCTTGTTTTCATATTAACTACTCCTTTCATGAGGTGAACACACTATTTTAATGCATTTATACTATTAGAACAGGGGCATTAGAGACAGACTATATCTTTTTCCTTCTTTTTTAAGTTTCTTAATGTTCCAAGAGGACAAACAATTTTTTAGTTTTTTATATTAATATACTTTTAGATTTATCAAAGAGTTAGAAAGGTAGGACAAAGTTCCCTCATACCCTTTATCCAAGTTTCTCATATGTCAATATTTTATATAATGATTATGTATTTACCTACACTAAGAGGTTAACGTTGTACCATTCTATTCACTGCTGCCTTCCAGACTTTATTTAGATTTCATCAGTTTTTTCACTGATAAACCTTTTTGCTCATATGGAAAAGTTCTGCTGACTCCTTCTGTCCTGAAGGTCTCAAACTAATTGTTAGCTTCTTGAAAAAATTACCTCTGAATATTGTAAGTAAATTAAATTCATCTACACTATTATAACTCTACACTATTACTTTCTGACACAGCTCCCTATTTATTTCCTTCATTACATCTATTGCCCTGTATTGATTTTTTTTTCTTTGCGTGTTGTATGTAGACCTCCATTATAATGTTAGTCCCAGGCCAACAAGACAAAATCTATTTTAGTTGGCTGTCACATATTAAGTAGACAGTGCATAAGTGCTGGAAAGAGTGAATGATCACAATGAGCTTATTTTGAAAAATTGACAGGGGCCATAATTTTATTTGGGGATATTTTTATTTTCATCTATTTGGGAAGAGCCATGTCCTTTCTGATGCCTTAAATTGATTCTAACGTAACTTTTTATAGTTTTGCTTTAATTAAGGAACTTTTTTGATCTTAAGATTTACAAAGCATTACTGAACATAAAGCATCATTGAGTAAAATGACATTATAGTGAAGGTAAAACCTAGCTTTAAATCCTTGTTTCTTTGAATCTCCGTGTGATCTTGAGATTAGCTAACCTTTTTAAGCCTTAGCTTTTCCACTTATAAAATTGGAATAAGCATTGGATATATATTGGAGCTGTTAGGTTTGAATGGCTCAAAGGGTGAAGAGTACAGAGTATGTACCTGGTACAGTAAGTGCTGTCGGTATCATTTTCAGATTTTCGTGTTCCTTGGAATGTTATTAGTATTCACCACCAGCTATACACATTTACTGAAGACTTACTATACACCTGACACTTTGCCAGCAATTGGGGGTGGGTAGCAGGATACACATCACTTCTGCCTCCACAGAGCTTGAGTCCATAGTCTAAGGACCCTGTAAGTATAATGACACAGGAGATGCTACTTTTCACTGACTCTTCATGTTTCTGTTTTTCCGGTCCTCAGCCAACTCCTGTATGAGTTCTATACCTGCATTCCTCCTGTGAAACTCCAGAAGCAGAAAGTCCAGTCTATGAATGAGATAGTCCAGAGCAATCTCTTTAAAAAGCAAGGTGAGTGCAAAGCATCCTCCTGACTGGGCAGGTTTTGCAGTGTCTGGCTTCTAGGACAGAACAACCTGCCTTGTTACTAAACCATTTCTTCTCTAATAATTCTCTTGGTCTGAATCATCCTGAAAGGTAACAAGTAGCTGACAACTTAAATCTCAGAATCTAAATTGATTTTAGTGAAGCTTAGGTTACATTGTTGTTTCTCTAAAACGTCTAAAGAGGTATTAAATTTGGAGCCAGACAATTTAGCTCACTCTGCTGTGAGGTGTTTTCCCACATTTGATTTACAGTTACTGTCCTTAGGTTTAAGTAAGGGAACTTTATTTTGGTAGAAATAATCTATAACAGAATTTCTCAATATTTGAAGAATGTGACAAAAAGCTGGGGAACTTGTAGTTAAAGTGCAGATTCCAGTAGCCCCTCTCAGAAATTCTGATTGAATACAAATTAGCTTGATTTTTGTTTAGTTTTGTATTTAGTTTTCAAAAATGTAAACTGGGGGGTAAGTAATACACTTACATGGGTCAGAATACAAAATACAAAATGTGGAAGGGTAGAGATGAAGAATTTCCCTTCAGACCTTGCACAATCACCCCATGCCTTTTCCAGAGGCCCAACAGTTCCACTTTGCTTACTTTCAGATGTGTTCCATGGACAATCAAATGCATGGAGACTCTGTTCTCTCGTGTCTGTTAATATTATCAAGATTGCTATTACTCAGTAATGGCATATTATACAGCTGCAGTGGACTTTGCACTCTTTACATAATGGTATTTCTTGGGGAGCAGGGGGACACCAGTGGATTAGGGCAAGGGTTGTGGTTCGAACTTCAATTAGCCTAAATGACCTCTGGTAACCACTAGTCCTCTGACCCTTAAGAGCTTCAGTGGTCTCTGTTTTTGAGTCAGTTTTCACCACCCACTTCATTCCCAGCCACACTTGACAGTCCTGACATCATTCAGATACATAAGGGTGGTAAAAAAAATACATTTGTGGGTCAGCATTGACATTTGCACCCTGAGACTAACCCTTTCCAATTTTAAATTCCTCTCTGTCCATACTGATGTCAGTGACGAGAGGCAAAATGCAAGAAACTGTAAGAAGCAAGAGGTCTTAGAAAGTAGAGAATAATCATCACCCAGTTGGAATTTATACAGAGTGAAGCTTGAATATTTATGCAAATTGTCTGGTAATCACAGAAATATTCAAGAACCACTTTAGTGTAAAGATACCCTGACACACCCACTTCCCTCAACCTGTGCTAAATATGGCACATTCAAAACTGCTGACTGAATATGACCCCTGGAGTTAAGGATAGGAGAAGAGTATGGGGAAAAAAGTGTTTGTTTTGTGATTTTATATTCTTGTTTATAGTTTCATGACAATTTGGACAGATGTGTGACAACAGATTAAGCAGTACATGTGTAGGTTTTCTGTATGTGTAAGGCTATTAGTAGAAGGTGATTTGCTACCAATCCTGGTGAGCATTGTTGCATTCCTTGTATTACTAGGATTTTTCTAAAGTGAGCCTCCCATGACTTTCAGTTGACTGGCATAGATGACAGAATGAATTGCCATCAACCTGAGGGCTTTGGAATATGCTTGCCCCTTCCTGCCCTGGCAATCTCTTCCTGGGTTTCAGGTGGTGTCACTGTGGGGATGAATCGAGACCTATCCTAGGAATGTGACAAGGACAACTGTGCACAGGCAGAAGAGACTGGGGTGACTTGGCTCCCCTTCATTGTTCAGAGACACCTTCTTTGTTAGGGGTGCAGCTTAGCACAGAGTACAGATGGAAGGCTTGTGCCATCCTGGATGGAGCATGTGGTGTCAGTGCCATCATTGTGGAAGCCAGAATAACTCAATTACTGGAGGTACACCTGCTGGGCTGGACAGTGGCCCCTAAGGGGTTAGTATAGTCAAAGGGCAGGCGTAACAGCTGTTCCTTGACAGTCTGCTATGTCCCTGAGTTTCCGATCAGTAAAATCCTTCTGATTAACATTAGTTGCACAAACCTAGTATTTTACACTTGTAAAAGAAATGAAAAATATCTTACCTCTAATATATACATAGACTAGGTGAACAGAGAGCCTTTTAGGAAATTTTAAATGAAGTGTACTGCTATTTGGTCCCTCCTTGGTTCATATGTGAAAGCCATGTGCTCCTTTGCACAACTGAAACATAACTCCTATCCTACTACTTACGTGTTAAGTGAGCCATCTTCCCAAAATAACCCCAAAGAGAAACATTAGTTCACTCCTTTCTGAAGTTCTCAAGTTCCAAATTCATGCAGTCCTCATAAATACTTGGGGGTGTGTTTCTTAGATTTTCACCTCCCATTATATCAAATAAGTTGAATTTGATTTTTTGACCAAGTCTGATCTGTGATAAAATCCCTCTGTTTTCTTCTCCTGTGAAGTATCCTGTGCCTCAAGGATGTGATTTACTTTGAGACTGCACTCATTTAACTGCCAGATGTGCAAGTTGCCTGCAGTATTGACAGGGACCCTGGCTTGTACTCACAGCCTGGAACATTTGTATTGACAACAAGCAGAGGGGCCAGAGGCTTTTCGGCACTTTCTAAAGTTTTAGAAGATTATCCTGTCAGCTTATGTCAGCACAATCTATGGTAAAGAGAAGGTTTGATGTTTAAAGGGACTGGTTCTTGGGCTAGCTTGGAATCCTGGTTCTTCTTAGCTGTATGACTGTGGGCAATTTACTTAGCCTCTCTGATCCTCAGTAAGCTCAACTACAAAATGTGAAAAGTGGTTGTGTGGGATAATGAGGTGGACAATGCATTCAGAATGCTTATCACAGCATAATGTCCCATGTTAAGTGATAACTGTGTTATTGGTGGCATGGTGATTATTTCTTTTGCTCTTCTCTTTTTCTCATATTTGATCCTGGTCTCCATATTTCTTGCAGTAAGGTGTTCCTTTGTGTTTGATAATTGCATTTTTCCCTAAACCAAGCTTCCTTGTCAACTTGGAAGCTGTGTTTTTTGTTTGGTTCTGTTTTTTTGTTTTATGTGTATGAGAAACACAGAACATGATGACTAAAAGGAATTGGTCTATATGTACTTCCCACTTTAGTTTTGAATAGTGTCTCCAATATTTATTTAATTTTCATAAAGTGTCTGTGTCATGGGTGCCTAGAAGTATTGGTCAACATGAGATGTCTGTGGTTTCTCAACTCATTTTTTAGCTAACTTCAGATCTCAATGTAGTCACATAGTTTGGGGACACCTGTGGGGTACAGTCATCCTCTGTGATGGTTTGGTCCTTAAGGCTCTTTTAAAACACACACACGCATACACACATGCATCACTTTTCTTTCATAAAAACAATTAGCTTCCGTTAGCTTCAACGTTTACTTGATATTGAGCAAATTGCTTAATTTGTTTAACTATTAATTTGTTCATCTGTAAAGTGGGAATAACCACAGAACAAGCCTTACTGGGTTGTTGTGGAGACTCAGTGACAAAATTTGGCTTGTAAGCTTGTGAAACAAAGGGGTCAAGAGTGTCCAGCAGCCACTGACATGGAGTGGTTAGCTTTGTATAATTGATGTTAGAGTTCAGCAAGAGGAGAGCTGTGAAATCTAGAGACTTATTCACTATCCTCAACTGAAGTTCAGAATTGCCTGGTAGTGATGCTAGAGAAAGGATGAATAGATCTGCCCCGAGAAAACTCTGAGGGGAGTCTAGGAGGAAAGAAAGCCTTCTGTGCCTTTGGAACAGATTCATCCCTATGAGAACCTAATTTCTAAGTAATGTGTCTTTTTAGTCTGATGCTAATCAGATGCGCCATCTGGTTTAGCGTAAACTGCTCTAGGATTCACATTGGTAGCTTTTCTCAACTTCCAAAACAAACAAGAGGGAGAGGAAGAGGGAGAGATACAGAAAGAAAGACACAGCAACTGAATGAGACAGGCGTAGACATAGAGACAGGCACAAAGACAGAGACCTGGCAAAGAGATGTCTGTCTGTCTGTCTGTCTGTCTCTCTCTCTCTCTCTCACACACACAATAGCATCTGGCAGAAATTTTGACCACTCTTTTAATGTTTATTTTCAGCTAGTGGGTTTTCTGTTGTAAACTTTTTTGAAAAACTCTTCTCTGAACAAAAATCACCCAGTTTTCCTTTAATGATGATACCCTAGTTTGCCTTTACTTTTCTGTTTCCCAGAGTATCTGGAGCTACTGGAAAATTCATTTACAAAGACCTGGGCAAATGTGGGCGAGGGAGAGAACTGTGCGCAATGCCACTATGGGTTTATCTTTTCTCATCATTTTAGCATTCAGGTGGGAATAGAGAAAAATCTTTCACTCTAACTGCTATTATTTTGTTTGGTGAAATTATGTAACATCTCTGAGCCTCTGGGTTTCCACAGCTGAAAAATGCAAGTAGGAATATTGCTATTAGAATATGGAGTTCTGATAGAACTTGTTTCTTATATGGACAGACCTTGTTTCTTATTCTGGCTTCAGCACTTAATAGCTCTCTTCCTTTGAACAACTAGCCTCTCTGAGCCTTGGTTTCGTTAGCTACAAAAATGGAATTCTGCATATAAAACAACTAGCAGAGTATCTGACCCAGTTGCTGCTTATTAAAAGGCACCTATAGTATCTATTACATAATATTATTTCCATAAACTAAATAATGACATTAACAACATCTTAAACATACTAATAAATGCCAACCACGTAGTCAGTGCTATATAAGATATAAACATATATCATATTCCTGCAACAACTCAATGACATAGGGGTTTTAATCCCCATCTGTGAGATGGGGAATAGAAAATCTAGTAAGTTCCACTCCAATGAGACCAAATATTACATACTATATTGAGGTATTGATGTGTTTGGCTATGTGATGCTGAGGTAATAAAATCAATCTTGAAATCTCAGTAGTTTTACATTGTAAGGATTTATTTCTCTCTTGCACACTATTATCAAAGTCACATGTTTTTCATTCTTTCTGAAGCTATACAAGCTGGTCCAAATGCACAACTGTCCTAAGACCTCAGTCTGAAAGTTAACACATTTGTTCCATCCAGTCTATTGATCAGAAACCTTTGCATGCTCCCAAGTCAGCTGTAAGGGGTGTTGGGAAGTGAAAGAGTGCTCAAGAATCTTTGGTGAGAGCATCTCTTTGCCACTCACAGACAGTATACATTAGAGCTGGATTCTGGACACAATTCATTTGAAAACAAAAACCATCTTCTTTGCACTGCACACCATGCTTTATTTTCATAATGAATACAAAAGAGAAAGTTGTGTTCATTTTCTTGTTGGAACAGCTTCCTTCTCCTTGTTAGAAGTTAGTCAGTGCCTCACCATTTCTCCTGTGGGATCTTTTTTTTCATCCCCTACTCCCTGCCCCAGTTCCCCAGGTCTAGGCAGCTCTCTGACAGCTGTATGAAGAATACTTTTCTCATAATTCTTGTTAATCATTCTGCTGCTTCCCTTTCTGTGAATTTTTATTGCACCTCTCTGAATTCCTACTACAACATCAGTTATCTTTATAAAGGGGATATTGAACTGTAATTTGAGAGGGCTTTTATTCCTTTATACAGTATATAATACCAAAATTCATCGATAGTACAGATTGTTGCAGTTCAATGTTTTGATGACTGTAGAAAATTCTATGTGAATAAAATACAGCCAAATCACTGATGCTTTCAAATTTAGGCATTGGGGTTGTTACAATATCTATTAGAAGCACTGATGCTAAGAACATTCTTGTACATGCTTCATTTTAAGTGTTCAAGAGTCTTTTGGGCATATAGCTATTAGTAGATTTACTTGGTCATAGGGGATATGAAAAAAAACAAAAGAAAACAAATAAACAGTGCTAAACTGTTTTTCCAAAGGGCTTACATCATGGATACCCCTGTGGAGTCAGGAAAGACCTGGTGATGTTGATATTATTACTTAATTTCTACTGGTAAAATAGGTCTAAAGTATACCATCATTGTTTTAATTGCATTCCCTTATATCCAGTAACACTGAACATCTTTTCTGATTTTATTGTTACTTTAAGTTTCATACCTGCAATCTATCTGTCTATGCATTTTGTTCATTTTTCATAAATTTGTTTTTCTCTTATTGGTTTATAGGATAGTTTATGTATTTTTCCTTTTCATCTTTTGCTGATTTTATGTTTTGTGACTATCTCATTACCCTCCCCAAATTATTACCTTTTCATTTTAAGATGTATTTTTCTAAATAGAGGTTCTTAACTTGAATGCAGTCATTGCATTCAATGCACACATAATGCATACATAAACTTATCATTTATGTAATAGTCAAATTTTCTTGTGCCTTGTTTAAGATAATGCTTTTAATTCCAAAATCTAAGAACCACTAGTTTATAGTAAGAATTTTATAATTTATTTTTATATAAAAATCTTATTGAATCAGTCCATATAACTTATGGTTTATATCTAGGATGAAGTAAGAATCTGATTTTTTTTTTTTTTTGCCATTTTTCCATATATTGCTCCTAGTTTCAAATTTGGGGCATTTTGAGTTTACAGAACTTTACTTTTCCCTGGAGATTTAGGAGCAGGGCTGGAGTATGGATTCAGTTCCTAATCCACATTGTGCTGTTTCTCTGTGACTACTTCTGATTGAGGATTGAATGATCAGAGCATCAGGAAAATGGAATAGACACTCTTCCCAAGTCAGGCTCCTGTGTTATGTTAGCATCCTGGTAACTATGTGCTGAGACAGAAATTCTCTAAGCACTGTCTCAGTTTTGGAGAAAGGGATTTCAAATAACCATTTTCCTTACAGTGAGAAGTTTCTTGGGCCCAAAAAACTAATTTCTTGTTATTCCTCCATGTACCTGAAAATAATAACAATAATAGTAGTAGTAGCACCCACAACTGGTGGTGTTCAGAGTACATGCTATGTACCTGTGCTTATGAACACAAATGTCTATTATCTCTTTTACTGCAGAGTTATGTGATCTTGCAAGAGTCATTTGATCTCTATAGAACAACTATAAAATCAGGACACTAAAGAAGATTTTTCAGAGTTCTGTCAGCAATGTAAATCTATGATTTAAAAAATCATTATCTGATTCACAACGATTACATTACTGAACCTTCCTAACATTTTTAGTGTCTAAACACCCCTCCACCCACATATTTCTCCCAACATTTCTAACTGTCCTACCTGAGCTGGGGGGAAGAAATGAGGCCCTTTATAGAAGGTTAAATGGATGAAGGGAAATTGAATCGAGCCCTCAAGGTCACATATCCAAGCTTAGAACTTCAGGAAAGGCAAAAGAAATCATGTGCTAGAGCCAATTTATTTTCTTTAAGAAAGCTGTTGAGTGTTAGGATCTGAGTTTTCTCTCACCAAAGTGCTTAGAGGCATCAAAGTCTCTCCTACCTACAGTATTACAAAGTGTATCCAGTTCTAAAATGCCCCACCTACAGAAGGGGCTGTTCCTCACATCTCTCCTTTTCTATGTGACTGAAGGCAGAATTCAACCTCATAAAGAACCCTTCAGATCCAGAATCAGAGAAGACGTCAATTTAATAAGCTGCAGAAAAAAAGTCCAAGAGAGATTTATTAAAGTGTTTGTTTTTTTTTCTTTTTTGGTTGAAGTATAACATTGGCTTAAAATCAAAGAAAAATATCCCTCTCGATTCTCCCAAAATACTTATAATGGCAGTTTTTAATGACACACAGTACAATTTAATTGAGGGAGGGGAGTTGAATCCCAGATCATTTCTTTAACGGCAATCCAAATCAACTCCTGCATTTATTTAATATAATTTACCTCATTAAGATTAAAGAATAAAATCACACTGTTCTTGTACCTTTAAACCTATGTTCCATGGAATTCTTTTCTTATTTTAGAGTGATTCTTATATAAGTGGAAACACATAATGAGGGAATTTATGTAAATCTTAAAAGGTATGTTTATTCCCATATTTTTAATTTATTTTGTTTTCACTGTGAAATTACAATCATGGGTGGTTTGCATTATAGTGAGGGAAATTTTAATAGGTTCTGAATTTTTTATGTTGGTCAGTTTAAGTTTGATTTTGATAACTTTCCCTTCCCCAACATCTTCTTAAAATAGAAGGAAATTACCTAAAGTGTGTAATACAATTAAAGTGAAGTCAGCTGCAGATTTATTGAAAATTTACAAATGAGCAATACCATGCTGTGGGGAATATGAGAGAAAATAGTAATAAGTAATTTGGTGGCCATAATTATTTTGTCATTATTTTGTGCCAGTCACTATACCAACCTCTTCACACATTATCTCATTTCATTATCAGAATATCCCTTTAAAGTGTAGGTGTTAATATCCCCATCGCACAGGTGAGGGAGCAGAGGATTAGAAAAGTTCAGAAACTTGTTAACAGCTATGTACCAACCAGCATGGCATGATCAGGGTTCACAAGCACATGTTCTAATGCCTGTGCAATATAGCTTACAGTTGGGAGAAAAAGGTTTACCTCAAAGATCTTTACATCTGAGTCCACACAGGCCAAGAACTTAATAAAAAATGAAGGTGCAAATCTATACTTATACCATTTCATAAGATAACTACATCAATATATAATTCTCATGTCATCTTCAGTTCTATTTTTTGCAAAAGACTTTCCACTTGCCTATTAACCATATGAGTGCATGGTTTACTTCTCAAAGAAATTTTGTATTTCCCCCCCAAACAGTGCTATTTGGTCTTTTTTCTCCCCATATTTGACAGAGAAAGGTTTACAGTGGAGTATTCCTTACTGCTTGGGAAACAAGAGCTAAAATGATCAAGGTACTCCAAGCTCAGGGGGATACAATAGGAATAGTGAAAAGTAGGATGGAATCCTAGTCTTAGGTGTAAAGTATGGCTATGAATCAGTGGCCATGTCAGTATGCGGGCTCAGTTCTTCTTTAGCTTCTTCTCCCCCGACTCCCTTTTGAGAGAAATCTGCCAAATGGGCTTTTAGTTGGAAGTGCATGTATATTTTTAAGTAATATGCAAGCCAAACAAATCTACATATGAACCTAGGAGAGCAGCCTCTTATAAATCAATATAGGATTTAGTAAATTTATAGATTTTTACAAAATTGTTATGTCATAATTTACCATTTATGATTTACAAACAGCCCTATAAAAATGATAAATATGTAGATTACAATGAGAACAATGCTTCTGGATGTTGGGTCAGGATCATGGAGGAGGCAGGGTGTCTACTGAATTTTGAAGGACAATAAATGTGATACAGACCCTCTCTGGAGAATAGTGATTGGGGGAGACCTTGGCATGTCAAAACTGGAACACTGTCTCCCTGTCTCTCAAGCCTCCAGACAATTTAGACTTTTTCCTTGCCTGACATGCTGCCTTGTTTAGAGCAAGGCAGTCTACATTGTAAGCCCCACCAGACACACTCCTGGTATGTCACAATGCTGTGATAAGTGGCATTGATTGTTCATGGAAATTGGTAACATCAATGTATTGTTTTTGTACCTTTGGGAACATATAAAAGTACTTATGTTCTCATGATTTAGAAGTAAATACTGTATATTCCTCCTCATGTATATATGTATGTGTGTATACATATATGTATATGTGTGCTAATATGTGTATATGTGTGTATACATACATATATTCTTTCCTTAATATATGTAAAATTATATGTTTTATGTAAGTGGAGTTTTGTAGTCTGCTTTTTTTTACTGGGAATTACTGGGGATATTTTCCACAGTGTTTTCAAGAACCTTATAGTACTTTGTTGTATAGATGAGATATAGCCAATTTTGCTATGTTTCTATTTATGGACATTTGCATTCTTAAAGTATACCAGAAAAAAAACATACTGGAACTGTTAGTCTTAATAGATAAATCATTGTCTTTGCTATAATTTCTTTACTATTTGGTATGAATCTCATCTTGAACTCTCAGTGCTTGTTCAGAAGTTTGACATTCCCTTTTTCATCTCATTCTCACATCCAGGCCCACACAAACACCCACATATATATGTGTACTCACACTCACACACAAAGGGTTTTGCTTTGCCTCCTCTTTTAAGTGATAGGCAATAGACCTGGCATAAAGGAGACACGTTTCATAAGGAGTTGGAGGATCCTGATCCAATTTGGGAGGAACAGTCATCCTTGATGGGGGGAGGTGTGTCTGTGTGGACCTTCTCTGCAATCCCAGGCACTTAACTGCAGCCTCACAGAGAGTCCTCATTAGCCCCGTGCAGCCAAAGTGGATTTGTTGAGTGTAACACCCTCCAGGCTGGAGCAACTGCCCAAGTGGAACCAGACACCATAGCAGAGAGGGAAGCCAATTACCCAACGGCAAATGAAGCTCTAATTATGGCTTCTGCTAAAGAGAGTGAAATTATTTGAGGCGAGACCTCCCAATTCTGAACCAGACACTGGTTTAGTTATTCTGAACATGGGCTTGGCTCAATTCCTAATTTTGCTGCCTTAACTGAGCACTATACCCTTAGGAGCATCCAGTTTCTCGTCTATCAAGCAGGAATAGTATAGGATGCATTCACAGTGTGATCCCATTGGGGCATGGTACTTTGTAAAGGATCATGGATAGAGCATCATCATCATCATCATCATCATCATCATCATCATCATCATCAATAACTTATTAGAATTGCTAGTCTTTATGATCATCACAGAGTGAAACAGAGTATGGATCTGAACTCAGGAGATATGGCTTCTCAGCTCTGCTGTTTTCTATTTATTCCCACTCAGAAGTAACTCAATCTCTCAAATGAGAAGTTTGGATTAAGGGTTTGGTCAGGTCCTTTCACTCTAGGTTTTCATACTAAAATATATTGAAAACCAAACATAATATTCCTGGGGCCTCACATCAACTCTGCTTCATGGGTGTTATTACTCCAATTTTTGGAGGTTCTGAAATTGAGATAAAGACAGGAAGTTGAGATTCAACCCCAGATCCTAACATCCCAACTACACTTAAGTCGTATGTCCCCAGCCATATGTCTAATGACTGCTGATATGACAGTGCTCATATATTTTTGTTGTCTGGATGCACTCAGGGCTTTGGAATTGATAAAATTCACAGCTGTGATCACATTGAACTTTTCTCTCAGTGCAACCTTCCCCAAACTCTAGGAAAAGTTCAAAGGGAGACTCCAGTCGGATCTCAAGGGCAGCTCCTGATATCTCAGGATTTAACGTAAATGACAAGTTTAACGCATGTTCTACTTGGCCGATGGGTTACTTGAGGGAATTACCTGAAGGATTGTCTGTACTAAGTTCATTCATGAGTTTAGTGTACACAGTATAGATAAAATGTCTGAGCTAAGAGGGACATCAGCAACCAGCTACCTAGAGATGGCCAAACTCAATGTTTGGGTAATGGGAAGAACAAGCCCACCATTTCTCTATACTGGAGCAGAACTGTCACTTTCCTCTCCCTACTTTTCCTTCTATGTCTGTGTGCACACATAATGTATGATACACACACATATCCATGAAAACTTCAGTTTAAGCAGAAGCTTCTAAATCTAAAGAAATCTCTGAAAATTGATATGAATTCTTCATTCCTTTCTCATGAAGGAAATTGATGTTGGGAAAAACTGTGAGTGGAGGACAGGGGTTCATGGAACTCTCTATACCTTCTGTCTAGTTTTGCTGTGAGTCTAAGACTGCTCTAGAAAATAAAATTTGTTTAAAAATGTTGAGTCCAGTGATCCGAGGAAGCTCCATACAACTTTCCATAGTGGCTAGACTGATTTATTACATTCCTACCAGAAGTGCAAAAGCGTTCTTTATCTCTACATCTTCTCCAGCATTTGTTGTTTACAGTTTCTTTCCAGTTTTTTTTTAATATATGAGCTATTCTTAGTGATGTGAGGTGGTATCTCATTATGGTTTTGATCTGCATTTCCCTGATAATTAGTAATGTTGAACATTTTTCATATGGCTGTTGATTGTTTTTCTTTAGAGGAGTATTTCTTTTATTATTCTGCTCAGTTTTGAATGGGTTGTTTACTTTGCTTTTATTGAGTTGTACAAGTTTTTTTTTCATATTGTTCATTATTTATTCTATAGTGTGTAAATATCTTCTCCCATTCAGTAAGACATCTCTTTGTTTTGACTATTGTCTCTTTTGCTGTACAGACGCTTTTTAGCTTAAATTAGTCCCAGCTCTTTATCATCTCCATTATTTTCTTTGCTTCAGGAGAAGAATTCTCAAAAATGTTTCTGTGCTTTATATTTTTCCTATATTTTTTCTATATTTTTTTGGTGTTGAGTCTTAGATTCAAGTCTTTTATCCATTTTGAGTTGACTTTTGTATTTATCATGAGATAGTTGTCTAGTTTGATTTTTTCTATGTTGTAGTCCAGTTTTCCCAACAGCCTTTATTAAAGAAACTTTTCTAGTTTCAGTGTACATTTTTTGTTCCTTTGCTATAGATCAATTGACCAGATATGTGTGGTTTTATTTCTAGACTTTCTATTTTATTCCATTGGTCTGTGTGTCTGTTTTTGTTCAAGTGCCATGCTGTTTTTACTTTAATGGCTTTTGTAGTATTGGTTAGAATCTGGGAGTGTAATGCCTTCATTCTTCTCCATTTTAGTCAGTTGATGCAGCAGTTCCACTCCTAGAAATTTACCCAAAGCACACAAAAACTCTAATTTGAATGGGAATGTGCACTTCTATGATAATTTCAGCACTATTTATAATAGTCAAGGTATGAAACAGCCAAAACGTCCCAAAATAGACAAATTGATCAAAAAGTTGTGGCATATATACACAATGGAATATTACTCAACAATCAAAAACAAGAAAAAAAAAAAACAAATTCTTGCCATTTGCAGCAACATGAAGTCAGGAGGGATTATGTTAGCTGAAATTAGTCAAAAGGAAAAAGATAAATATTGACTGTTCTCACTTGTCTCATTTGTATGTAGAATATAGAGAACTCAAACAAACGGTCAAGAAAAAGTCAAAAACAGCAAGCTGACCATAGAACTGAAGCATACAGCAAAGGAGGGGGAAGGATTGGGGGGTAATACAGAGGAGAGATGAACATAAAGGAATATGGTGATGGTTCACAGATAATATTGTGATAGAATAAACATGAGAACTATAGAAATGTCAAAAATGTAATTAATAAATAAATAAAAACTGAAACCTTTTGTTTATCAAAAAAAATGCAGTGAACATGCGCTCTCACACACAAAAAATTTATCTGGCACCATCACCTCCCATCACAATTCCACAGACTGAGGGGAAAGGATCTGAGAGATTGAGTGAGTCCTTCAAGGCCAGTTAGTTACCCATGTGCTGATTGCTATCCCAAGAAGTGTGATCAGATGTGCTTGGGTTTGTCTATCTGGTTCAAGGATGCTTATTAATAATGCCTTAAGGAGGTAACAAACATTTATTTTCATTGACCATGCCTGTGACCGTTGGGGAATGTAATTTGCCACTGCTGACTCTTAGGTGTCACCATCTTTGTAATGATAGATAGGTGGAAATTATTTCACAGACCCTCCTCTGGAAGAACTCACAAGTTTATTTGCAGTGATCCTAGCCCAACCTATGTATACCCCACTGACCACCAGCTTTCAGAAGTACCATTCTAAATATTTCATTGTGTTTCTCAGATTACTGAATTTCCCACCCACCCCCACTCTTTCCCCTGCAACCCTTTAATTAAATCTGCTGTCTTCACTCTCATTCTTCAGAAACTCCACCTTGCTTCTTGCCCACTTCTGAAGCCTGCTTCTGGCATCACCGGGTCTGTCCTTTGCCCGGAGTCCTTCCAACTCAACGACATGGGGTAAGGGAATGATTGACTTCAGGTCCTGTAGGGAGGATGTGGGCTGTAGGAGCTCAGTTCGTGTCATTTTCCCTCTCAGAAAGTGCTACAATCACTTTTGTTTCTGGGTCATTTAAGAAGTAGGCACACCACACCAAAGCAAGCTTTTTTCTTTTTTTCCAGATGTAGCACAGTGAAATCTCTTTAGGGGGAAGTCTATGTCCCCCTACTAATGTAGCTTTGGCCTTGATCCTTCCAGATCTGCCAACCCTGGCATTACTGTGGTAAGAAGCCTTTGGACTTTTCCTACTGGCTTGAGTCCATTTTTGCCCTGAGAATTGACACTGAACTCTGACTATAGCTGGTTCTGTTACCCAGAAGGGAGAGGGTCAGTTCTGATTAGATTTAAGCATCCTTATCATCATCACCATATAATAAAGTGTATTTTTAGATATGCATTGGGTCATTTTAATATTCCTCCCCCTAGTGAAGTCATTATGGGCTCCCCCAAATAGATGAAAAATGTGTCAACTCCTTTCATGATAAGTTCACAGAAGTTGTCACCCCATAAAGCACCTCTCATGACAGCTTCTGGCAAAGAAAAGGTTCCTCCCATTTCAAATCTGATTGATCAGAAGTCAAGCAAATGCAAGGAGAATCTGCATACTTTAGACCTGAAGATGTTCTCTTCCTTCTGCTGCTTCTCTCAGATTTTCCTTGTATGTACTTGACACCACTTTCTTGCCTCAGACGAAGAATGTTTTCTCTGCATTCCAATAATAGGCGCTGGATAGGTGCTCAATGACTGTTTAAAGGAGAAAAGAAAAGCAACCTTAGTTGAACAAAGGCATCACAGTCTGTTGGAGAAAACACTGTACTAAGAATTGGAATAATAAAACTGTAGTCTAGGAAAGCTACTAACAAGCTGTGTGACCTTGGACAAACCACTTATCCTCTCTGGGCTCTGTTCCTTCCGTATATGACTAGAGTTGTCTCTCTAAGATCATGTCCAACTCTTGTAGTCAGCAGGTCTATACAGTCAAAACAGCATAGAAAAAGAGATAGTCTTTTTCAGTACTATTAAAGCTGCTTGAAAAGTGTTTTGTTTTGTTAATCCTGTGGTTTTGAGGGCACTGGTATCAGTGGCATAAAACCCCAAAGGACTCATTCTTCAGATATATTCCAGGCAGTGTACTGTTCCACAGGTCATAGCTTAGCCTACAATGTGTCACTAAGAGAGCTCTTGGACCTTAGTCTCTTTCCCAGAGATATAATATGCCTACAGTCATCTTAGCCTTGAAGAGAAGGCCACAGTAGGCACAACAGCCTCACTTGCAGGTGGATTTATGTCTCCATGCAGATATTTCTGTGAGCCTCTGGTAGTTGCTCTTCATCAGATGTCCACAATTTGCCTGGACCTTGGTGCTGTCAGCTGCTTTTCTTAGTTTGGTTTAGTTTATGGCAAGTCTGGGTTCCTTTCTGGCTGCAGTGCAGGTTTTAAAATCAGTTGCAGCCCAGGTAGCAAGAGGTTCACTCCCACGCTCTGCTGCCTGTTCCAGGCCTAAGGTGAGAAATCAAGCAGGACCTAGTTACCACTCAGGAAAATTTGTGGCATTTCAGGGACCTACAGTGAGTTGAAAATCTTGCTAGATGGTGGAATTTGTCTCTGAAGAGCAAAATGGTGTGTACTATCACTCAGCAGGAAGAGAAGAAAATAACTCCCTAAGCATAAGACAAGTTCCTGCTTCCTAATTCCATACAGGAGAGATGGGCCACCTCGTTAATGAAGAGGGGTAATATTTAGGACAGGGTTTCCAATTCAGTAAGTGTTTAGTGGTCCCCTGATATAAGCAAAGCACTGAGTAATCATTTAGAAAATACAAAGGTGCCAAAAATGTAGTGACTTCCTCAGGGAACTTCATTTCCAAATGTCTTCATTTTTGCTATGAGGCACTCTTGATTAAAATGCAGGATGAATGCTCTATAGGAGAGGCACAAATAAAGTGCTATGTGACTTTAGAGGAGATAGTTAGATGATTTTCTTTGTTTTCTTTTGCGTTGTTTTACAACATGTAGAAATTCATTTAACAGAGAAGAATAAGAACTACCAGAGAGCTGCAGAACTGTGACTATTTAGTCTTTCTCAATTTTTTTAAACTAGGTTTCGGTAAACTCTTGTATTTTTTCTATGATATTTTTCACTTGAACACCAAATGTATGAAAGGGTTCTCATGGATGATCTTACTGGTGAATTCCAGTGGAACAGTGTAGGATTTATTAATTTTGTTTCAGTTTCTGAGTTTTATCTGACAGTGACTTTAAAGAAGTCAATGTCACCTGTTTTCCAGTTTTTCTGTAAATGGGGACAATGGTGAAGATTGATGTGAAAATTAAATGGAAAAAAGCTTAGCAATACCACAGGATGGTAAGCAATGCTCTGTAAGTGGTAACTTAAAATTAATATAATGAATATATCACAAATTATTTATAATTATATTTAAGTTTATTAGTATTAGCTCAGGGTTGAAGCCATTACAGTACATTAAAAATAAAATACTGCTTATGTTCACTTTTTTAGAATGTCAAGATAAGGGGAAAATGTGAAACAGAGAAAGCATGTATGTGTATGTGTGTGTGTATGTGTGTGTGTGTGTGTGTGTGTGTGTGTGTGTGTACCAGCCTAAGGATAATAGTTACTTTTATAATTCCTTAACTGTATAGGATCTTGAATGTGAATAAACTTATAGTTTCTTACCTACTAGATTTGGCTACCATTTTGTTGTTATGTTGTCTTCCTTCTCAGCCAACTTTTCTCATGGTAGGGTAAGATAAAATATATTGGTTGAATCAGTTCTTCCTTCTCACTTGGCATAAACTACTTGACCCAAGCCAGTGATCGGTGATGGTTTGCAAGGCCAATGTCAAGGCAGCACTTTGCCCACTGGCTCCCCAAGCTGAGGGAAGCTCAGGCATACATCCTGGATAGTCAGCTTCTGTTATGCTTGTATGGCAGTCAATTTTATTGATTTCTTTCAATACAACAGTTTCAAAAGGTTCCTTTGCCCTAAAGTAGTTGATCCTTTCAAATCTTTGCTATATCTCCTGGTAAGACTTTCAGAGAATAGGGTAAATGCAATTAGCAACCACATACTTGGATGATAAGGCAGTATTTTTGGACACATTTAAAAGTTTCACAAAACCACAAACTCATGGAGTTGAACCACTTCTTGGAGACAGTCCCTACTCCAACCTCATTATTTTGCAGCCAAAGAAACTGGTCCAAACAGGGAACATGGGCTGCCCAAGGTCACACCATGAATTACTGCCAGAGATGGGGCTAAATACCAGAAAGTTTATTTTGGTTCCTGTCTTTTTACTTGTATTTCTCAGAGTATTAATATGCACCTCTGCATGTAAAGTTATTTCCTTGACATGAAGAATAACTATAGATATGCTCAGATAAAGTGTTGATTCAAAGAAGCAAATCAGTCATTTCATTTTAATTTCCTCTCAGTCTTTATGATTATGTCAAAGAATGTATGCATCCCCTATTTGATCTTTACTCTTTCTCTATTAATGTCCTTTAATAATGGAGAGCAGAATTCAGGTTCAAGCCACTCTTAGAATTTAATAAAGGTGTTTTACTTCCAGAGTATTGATTACTATACTTATTTTCCATCAATGCAAGGAGTATTGATTTTCCATTTGAAATCATTAATTTTCCTTTTAAAATAAATGCAAATAGATTAGAATGGATCTACTTTATGAAAAAATCTTAAGTAAATAATTAGCAGGCTATAAATTATGAAGAGTGCATTGTGGAGTTCCACTAAAATAATGGTTGAATGAAGCTTGAGAAATATTTTTACTCTCTGCTATTTGGAATATTCTCAGCCCTGTGAGAATAGATGTGACTGAATTCTAGTTTTCTTCTCATTCATGTTACATTTTCTTTATACACTGGCTAGAAAAATAATTATCAGTTCTCAAAGAAAAACATAAAAACTACCCATCGATCAGAGATCAACTCAAAATGTCAATAACATTATTGGCAGCTTTCCTACTAACCAAAGTTTGATTGCAGCAATTTAGTTTTAGTAAGTAGGTTTTTTTGTTTGTATTTTAAATAATAAGCTATATGTCATTATATTTGTTGAAAAACAGTAATTGGTTTTCCTTTCAGGAACTGATACTTTACTTAAATTCTATTTTAATACTTAGTATTGTCTTTAACCTCCTTCCAAGAATTTTTCTAATTTCCTATTATCTAGCTATTCAAATAAAGTGTGAATGAAAGGAAAAAGGTGACAAAACACAATTTAAATAACCTTTCCCCATTATATTCATGTTTTAAAGATTAAGATGCATAGAATGAATGGAATAAGAACATTAATTTTTTTCAAAAAAATCAGAGTTTAGAACTTTCCACATTTCTTTTATTTATAATTTACCTATACCATGTGAAGCAAAAGAATGATGTACTAGCTTTAGCTATTTGATTTACCCATTATCTTAACAGTTAATCTTTCAAGATTGCTTAAAATTTTTTCTATTCCCCGAAGCAAAAATTCCTGCTTATCTATAACTTAGTTACCTTGGAGAGATCATGGAGCTCTAAAGACCAGTTACTGCTACTCTGGTATGAGCTCACCTTCTATAAACATCCCACAGAACCTATCATGTCCCCATGCTGTAGGCCTCCTCCTACTAGCTGTTATGTGTTTCTTTTATTTTTTTCCGTTTTTAGTGGAATACTCTTAGACTGGAAAACTTACTCAGTTAGAGGAATCTGGAAAAAAGGAAAGATGGTGTCAACTTCTGATGACATATGGGCAGTTAGAGTCAAATGTTTGAAAAATGGGCTTTGGAGTGAGCAGAGATTTTCCAGAGTGATTGGTGGAAATGCATACAGACAGGTAGGGTCTTAAGACGCCAAGAAATACTGCTAATTCTATTTTGGCTAACAAAAAGATTACATTGCTAAATTCAGGACTAGGAAGGTTAACGATGATACATTCTTTTTTAGTACCAAAGATTAACATGATAACTTGCATATTAAAGTTAATTCAGACACACTGCTAATGGAGGAGGCATACAAAATTAATTTCTGCAGCACCTCATAAATTATGATCACTCACTCTTCTCTGGCTGATGCTTTTTGCCTTGGCAAGTGTCTTATACATGCTTAAGAGTGGGTACACTTCAAATGGTAGCAGTGTATCTTTGACCCATGTGTAATTTGGGAAATTTGGAGTGTGATCCTTCCAGTCCTTAATCACTGCCAGTTCTCTGCTGGGTGTTTCCCTGCAGACTAATGTCTGCTTTATCACTAGCCAGATTATTACTTCACAGGAATTTTGATTTTAATAGTTAATGAGATGATAAAACTGAGGTGAGAAAAGTAGAGGGTGGGGAAAAAATGACAAGAATTCTTCGTTCTTCATACAGGAGAACCTTCAAGTAGAGTTGAAGACAGGTCTTATGGGTAACTACTGACTTGCTCCTTACTAGCTAACCTGGGAATATACTACTATTCCCCAGAGTGGACCCCTGGAATCTGAGCTCTAAGTGGGAGTCCAGGTGCAATACTGTAGGCAATTTGTCTTCCTCAAAACTCACTGTGCTCATCTGCTGAACAGGAAAATAATAATACCTATCTTACTGCAATATCTATTTTTCATTTTGATGTATTTTACATATAGTGACATACGTCAACCAGTGTACCACTCAATGAAATCTTTACATATGTATACACCTATGCAACCACATCAAAATACAGTATATTTTATTACCTAGAAATGGATACCCAGAAAGTTGTATATAGATATTTTCAAAATCAATAATAGTTTACAGTTCTGTGATGGGCTAAGTGCTTTACATTGATTATCTCATTCGTTTATTTAACCTTCTGAAAGGAAGTTTTTTAAAAATATTTTTATATCTGCTTTACAGAGAAAGAAGCCAAGATAGAGAATAAGTAACTTGCCCAAGGTCACATATATGATACCTGAGATACCAAAATATTAATTTCCATACTCTACTCCGCCATTGACTATATAACACTTTTCTTGTGACTTCATAACACTTCCTGTGGTTATCAGATGAATTAGAGAAAGAGTGCCAAATCCTAACCACTATATCACCAGGGAACTTTATCAGATGAATTAGAATGGACTTTCCTTAACCTTCTTAGTGCTAGGCATTTCTTTCCTTTCCTCTTCTTCACAGTTCAGTTTATCACTCTGCTTTCTGTTGGGCTAGGGGGCTATGGGTGGTGTCCTAAGCAGGAGCATTTTGGAGGGAAAATGCCAGACTTTAGGAGCTGTTCTATCCCAGCATCAACAGTTGAGGCTCTTGAAATAGTTATCAGCAATTGTTCGCGGGAAACCTGTCTCTGGCTCCCACTCACTGGCGCTACTTGGGAAAGTGAGTGTGGACAAACTTATTAGTTATATTACCTGGATATGTTCAGGCTGCTTGATTACTTTTGTTATCGGCCTAAACCTTGTCTTTTCTCTGTTTTAAAAACTTCAAGTAAAAACCCTTCGTGTTTCCAAGCCCCTGTGAGCTCCCTTGGGGGTTTTAGCTTCCCAGCATCCTGTCTCCCCAGTCAGTCCCATTCGGATCTCAGTTGTTTTGTTTTTTCTTTACATCCTCTACCAAGTCTTTTCATCATGGTCCTCATGGTCTTTCCAGATAAACTTTTCTAAGCCACTCTGCTAAGTGCATTCCAGTTTCCTATTATCAATTCTTTGTGGAAAAGAACTTTTCTCAATCAATGCATTTTTTATATAAATGGAGCCATGCTTACCATTTGCACCAGGTCATTTTCAGGCACATTTAACCAGTTGTCCCTTTGATATCTCCTTTAGAATGTCTTACAGGTACTCACACTCAACATTTCCAAAATTTTATTCATTTTGTTCATGAAAAACTTTTCCTCTTTCATTATTTTCTGAGTCATGCAGCTAGTCCCAAACATTCTTCTGCCTCATCTTTCACTTTCCATCACTCTGACCTTGGAATCCTTTTCCTATTTGAATTTCATCACTTACTTCTGTCTTTAGCATTTAAATCCTAGTCCTGAATACCCCTGTGCTAGCTATGATGCTTGACATTTGCTGGATCCTCAATAAACATTTGTTCATATGAAAAATAAATGAAGGTGCCATATAAAGTATATAATCATGATCCCACATCCATATATTGTTCTTATGCTTCATAATGCAGTCAAGTGACAAGTTAAAATTCCACAGGTTGATCTCAAAAGCAGCTAATCACCACAAAACTAACTGTAGAACATAAGATTAAAATGTGATGTGAAAAATTCCTTAAGTATTTAGTGCCAGTAAGAACTTCTGCTTACAAGGAACCTGCCCTCTTCTACATCAATGATTAACAAACTCTAGAATGTGCTTGGTTTCCTTTATTACCCTGAGAGATTACCAGACAAGGGAGGAGTCACATTTTGTGGCACTCCAGTCTTTACTTTGACATGGCATGTCATGTTCTCTTCCCTTGTTTTCTAAAGTAGCATAGGAAGAAATACATATAACTAATAAGAAGTACACCCACATATGATACCCCAAATAAAATATTAAAGTCGATCTCATAGGAGTACAATTTGAGATTCACTGGCAGAAACTGAACATAAATGGATGCACACTATGTTTCATACACACACACTGTTCCCATCAATATACAGTGAATCTTTTTATTATTGAACCTGGATAGCCCCAGAGGGAAGAACCATCTGTTGTCTTCCTTTTTTGTAGAAAGTACATTACATATCACTGATAATTCTTTTCCTTACCTCTTCTCTTCACACATTTTCCCTGCATCCTCTTTGTTAAAATTAGGGTCCAAACTGGGTGCCTTAGATACCTCATAAAATCTTAGGCTGAAGTATATGATTCATTTCTCAAGCCACTCTTTTACTTTGGGCCTTCCAAGAAAATCTTTTCTTGGCTCTATAATATGGATGGAGAAATGAAGGAGACAAAAGTTCCTCCCCAACCCATTGCCCACCCCCTGCCTCCAAGGCTATTCTACAGCTTCTTAACTGAATGCTTTTAGAAAAGAAAACCAGGCCAGAAGAGGAAATTGTTTCCATTTCTATTTTTCTTTGTGGAAGGGAAAATGGCAGTGATTTTTCCCCTTTCCACTCTGAAGTTTCTTTCCAATCCTTCCACTTGTTTGAAATATATTTCACTTCTCTGTTTTCCTTCATAGTAAACAACTCTAGATTTAAATGTCTGGGACCCAGCCGTCACTCCTTTATGGGAGCTGTTATAGGGAAGGTGATAGAAGGATAGAATAAGATGATGATTGGAAACAATTACACAACAATTCCATTTTGCTAATGCTTGAATCCAGGAGAATTTTCTCATTTAATTCTCTGAAATGAAGGGCCCCTCTGTTAGTCTTAAAATGTAAACAAGAGGCTTTTAATGTGCATTTTTCCCAGAAATGGAATACTGGCTGCTCATATTGATCTAAAACATTGCTGTAAGTTTTTGTTCTCCTTGGTATTTGTAAATTTTGTGAAGGCAGCAGTACAGGATGGTTCATGTGTGGTGATGGTTACCGATTAAGTGGCATTATTATTCTAAGTTGCAAAAAGAAATGTAAAAAGATGTTCAGAAAAAGCTTGCCTAAGTGATCCTTGAGACTCTGCACACAGCAAAAAGAACATGAAGATCGAAGGCTTCTATCCCAATCATCTCAACATGTAACTGCCTCTTGGAACTCAATTCTTTGAGTCTGTTATTCTAGACAAAAGTGCACTTTTGATGCATTTCATTCCAGTATGCCTAGACCAGGTGTTCTGTCAGATGCATGTTAGCTACAGCTGGAAAACTGAAGTTCCAACATGTTCTCTTTTGGACTCAAAAATTTCTTAGGCATTGTATCAGATGCCCACACTTCATCACATTTAAAAGCTACAGCTGGATTTGTATGATATTTTATTTGGATCCTGTTATGAAACAAGCATTTTAACCTCCAGTTTTGGAGGAAGGAATATAAAATGAACTGTCTGGCCCACACATGCCTTCAGCAGTTTGGTGAGATTCAGTAGACTGTTGGTTTTAAGGTCTACACCATATATGTCTCCTCTCTGACAGAGTAAAGTCACCACAGGTGGAAAGATATTGCTAGAAGGATAGCTGGGGAGGGTGAAGGAGGGGTAAAGATGAAGAAAATACACATTTCTCCTCCTCAAGTGCCCCTCTCCCAGCACTCAGCTGTTGCCACCTGGATTCCTCAAGAACTACATAGACTGACAAATAGTGAAATAATCCAATGCACTCAACAGGGCTCTGATCTGACACTTGCCCTCTGATCTGACACTTGCGCTGATCTGGCACTTCAGAATGCCCCCTTTCTGAAACCGCAAACACTCATGTATTCTTTCAACACTTATTAGAGATTCTGCCACGTGACAAGCTTTTTTTTTTTTTTTTTGGTGACTAGGTCTCACTATTTTTGCCTGTGGAACCACAGGTTCTCATTGCCTGGGGTACCACAGACTCAACCAATTTCCAGCCTCAGCTTCCCAGGTAGCTGGGATTACAGGCGTGCGCCACCATGCCCAGCTATTTTTTTGGAACTAGGTCTCGCTACGGGCCCCAGGCAGGACTCGAACTGCAATCCCTAGTCCCTGCCACTTCATAGGCTGAAGCTTACAGGCACAAACCACCGTGCCCAGCCGTGACAAGCATTTGTTAGAGGGTAGACTGATATGTACTCCATAACACCAAACTTGCATGACTAAGTAACTTCTGTCAACTACTGTATAAAGACAAAACATGTTCTTATGTTCAAGACCTTCAGCAGAAAAGAACTTTAATAGAACCAGTGAGAGAGAGTGAGAGGGGGAGAGATAGTAATTTCTCAACGAAGCACCCAAAGTTACACATCCCCTCATGAGTAAATGCCCATTTAAACAGGCTTGACCCAAAATGGGACCTCTAAAGACCAAAATCTTATTACACATCTAAGATATCTTCTGATGGGGAACTGTTAAGAAGGGGCAGAAGCGGTCAAACAAGTCTGAATGGAAAAGTACAAGTCAAAATAAAGCCTCCCCCTGGGTCCCTCAGTCATGTCTCTTTCAAGTGCCTCCTTCCAAGTTACCCAAATCCCTGGTACTGTCCAAGGCTGAGAAACAAGCAGTTTATTCTTCATATGTCTCTCTACTCTGCTGCCTTCACTAAATCTTCTCCTTAAGTCTTCTCTGCAGTCCTTTTCTGCTCCACCTCAGCTTCCCCTTGTTGCTCAGCATCACTCTTCACTGGGTGGACCAGGGAACATGGAACCTCTCCTTTTTCAATTACATGATTATACATTGTGTTGGGAAAAGTAGGAGACAGCTTGATTGAAAGTAAATGTTTCAGCACTGTCATCTGAGGGAAAGACTTTGAACAGTTTGAAGATCATGCTGTTTGCTAGCCATTTGCAATGAAATGGGTGAGCACAACCAATTATAGCTGAATATATGATTAGTTGAGTTAAAAAGATCTAGAAGTGACTAGACTGAAAACTAAATCACTAAGTTGATGAATACTCTTTATTGTTTAAATCTAGGATTGAAATTTTATATCTGTTTTTAATTGTTTCTGGGACTGTCTGTAACCTTACCAAACTAAACAAGTAGCCATTAAATAAACCAGCCACTCAGTGTCTTGGATTTTCTGATTAAGGTCAGTTTAAGGGAGCTAATTCAAAGTGTGATTGCTTTCAACTTTTAGAATCCAGAAATTGGAAATAATGGACCACATTTGTGAGTCCTGAAGTCAGGCAGGTCTATATTTGAATCTTGCTTCCTTTGTGATCACACTAGTTTAGTGAACTGAGTGAACTGTTCAGTGTTCCTATAGTCTCATTGTAACTTGGAGACAACAAAATTCACATGGGTAGGGATTAAATAAGCTCCCAACGTGGTGCTTGGAATTCAGCAGAAGGTCAACATATATAAAACATCTCTCATACTTGATATTCCATTTTCTTACTCCCTGTCATTCCCAATAGCTTTCCAGACAAATGATTTCTGTCCTTTATTGAAGTATGTATTACAGTAACTCCAACTGCTGAGAAAACCTATTTGATTAGTTTTGAAAGAGTTAAAGGTGAAAGAGTTCTTGGGTAAGTGGAGACTAGAAATTGAGGGGGCAGGGGCCAATGTGAAGGGAGTAAAGAATTCTGGGTAGGAGTAGAGGAAAGGCTGTCAGCCAGGAATGATATGTTTCGGATAGGTATGGGTTGAACCGACTCTTATAATAGACATTCTAAGTATTTATAAATTTATTTGAATTTCCTATGTCATAGAATTAGAACCAAAAGGTGGCGAATCATAAAAGACACAGCCCCTCTCAGTCAAAAAGCTACCTGATTCATTTTTCCTCTTAGGTGAATTTGAAATGGAGCACATTGCTTTGATAGGACTCCTCCATCAGAGATGGTTCAGATTATCTAGTATAAAGGTCACTTATTTCAATTGCAGTATTTTTCATTTGTGTCCTCCCATCAGCCAGGATTAGGAAATGGGGGAGACACACTGAGCCATAATCACCTGGCATGGTATTGCAAAATTATTCACTCCAAGCATTATGGACAAATCAAATTTTGTGTCAATTGGCCATATCTTAATTTTCCTGAAACTATTTTCTACAGAACTGGGTTTGATGAGTGAGCTGGCAGGGCAGAGGCTGGTTAGCAAGGGTGGTTTAAGTAATCTCAGAAGTATGCAGGCAAGTTGAATGTGCAAGACCTGCCGGAACTCAACAATCATGTCCTTGTAGCTCTAGGAGGCGTAGTGATAAGTCATTTCTGCAGCTACTTCATGCCATAGGAGAGATGTAAGGGGAGACTTTCATTGCTTACAGTTCCTTATAGTTGAGGCAATAA
This sequence comes from Uropsilus gracilis, assembly GCA_004024945.1. Lineage (NCBI taxonomy): Eukaryota > Metazoa > Chordata > Mammalia > Eulipotyphla > Talpidae > Uropsilus > Uropsilus gracilis. The sequence goes on along the minus strand of PVHY01002598.1, from coordinate 65,603 downwards.
AATGGTGTCCGTGATTAAATCCTAATTTGATAAACTGCAGAATGAATCTGTTGTTTTCTCACCAAATGTTAAGATTGTGTATACATCACATCTAATCCATCGCCTGTCCATGTTGCCTCCAAACTACAAACTATGTGCTTCCGTCTGTTGCTCTTGCTGCAATCTAATCAAATTTTCTTCTTCATTCCCCGTTACAGAAAGGAGGCAGGATAGCTTAGCGAATGTAAATGTGAGCTCTAGAATCATGTTTCCTGGGTTTAAACCCCAGCTTTTCTACTCACTGTGTGATGTTAAGCAAGTTTCTGAACATCTCTGAGCTTCAGTTTCCACATCAGTAAAATAGAGAAAATGATAAAGTTCTTCACAGTAATAAATACCTTGTTGAGAGTAAGGGTCAATATATTTTTGCCTTTACAATAAGCCTCCTCAGTGTTCTCCTGCCATTCTCTTGAAGTCCCCTCCTATTAAAACTATAAAACCAGCTGGGTGTGGTGGCATGTGCCTGTAATCCCAGCGCTGGGTGACTGAGGCCAGGGGTCACTTGAGTCCATGGCTTTGAGACTACCCCAGGCAACATAGCAAGACCTAGTTTCTAAAAAATAGCCAGGCATCATGGCACACACCTGTAATCCCAGCTATCTGGGAGGCTAAGGCTAGGGATCACTTGAGTCCATGGGTTCAGGACTACCCCGGGCAACATAGCCAGACCTAGTCGCTAAAAAACAAACAAATAAGTAAATAAGTAAGTAAATACATACATACATACATACATACATACATACATACATACATACATACATACATAAAAATAAAAGATTAGACCATAAAACCAAAGAATGTTTATCTCTACCCAGTACTCAAACTCCTTATCTCAGGTCCTGATGAAACCTGTCCCAGTCAAACTCTCCAAGGGTATCATTTCATTCTATTCTCCCAAGCATACGTGTCTCCTATGATTCCTCCAACATGTAAATTCTCAATGTAGACTTTTACATGCTATTTCCTCTGCCTGCAGTGCTCCTTCTTCATGCCCTTGTAGGTTATTCCTTCTTCCCCTCTGGTCTTTGCTTAAGTGTCTCGTCCTTATAGAGGCTTCTTCACTGCCCCATGTGGAAAGGTCTTCCTTGACCACTCCCCAGACTATAGTACATGTTACTTAGTTAACCATCTTGCTTGCAGCTTTTGGAATTTGTTCTTGTAGCATCAGCTCTCTTGAGGCTCAATCATTTCTGTGTGCACAAATTTCTGTAAGAACCTTCTTTCCCAATAACAGAGAATAGGCTGCCCTTCTCTTGGGAGCCTTTTTACCTGTGTACACCAAGTGCACCTCAGACAGTTCATCCCTAGGGGTTGAACACCCCAGTTGTTCTGCCTCTGTGGCCCACCCTATTGCCAGCACTCCCTTTCTGGGATGCTTTCTTGCTCATTTGTTTACTCTAGGAAGGACTTCCTTCCTTTCATGGGCCCTACTTTCCTTCTGGTGTTTCCCATACCACCTAATAAATGAGTCACCTATACCCAAACCTCACTTCAGAGTTTGCTTCTGGGAAACCCAACCTTTGATAATTAATGGCATTTTAAATTATTTTGGATGCCTCACTAGAGTAACCAGTGCCTGATATGAGTATCCATATACTTAAGGATATAATTATGCTGCATGAGACTATCAGAGCTTACAAATTATGCTTATAATCAATGCGACATATTTTGCACACAAACACTCACTTTCTCTTAAAAATTCTAGCACATATATATCAGTCTACCTTTTTGCTGTCATTGTGCTTCTGAATGAAAAATTCCAAGTGATTATAGGACATTCATTTGTAGGTTTAATGCAATCTCATGTTTTGTGTTAGATATCAAAGCTATATGGTAAAAGCAACAGTATAGGTGGTAGTTTAAGTGGGTATCTAGAATGTACTTCTGGAAGTATGTTTCTTTATTGGGATTTACTGAGTAATTATTTTCTCACCCCTCTAAGATATTTGAAGAGAATGTTTGCAGTTATTGAGTTCTGAAATCACTGAAGAGTCTGTGTCTTTTTAGCTGGGGAGACATATTTTGGCCCTCAGGGTTCATAAAGTGGAGGTGTACATCACGAGGGTGGCAGGCTGGAAGAGATGTGAGTGATGATGCTAGATATTGTAATTAGGCATGTTTTCAAGGAGGTAGAGAAGTGAATCATGTGGTACTGCTGAAGAACGCATTGGGGGAGAAGCCTAGTAGAGTTGTAAAAGGCTTGTAACCTGATCTGGAATATGAAGTTCGTGCGTAGTTATTGATTTCCCAGTGGGTGGAATTACTTCTTAGTGTGTTGCACTGGCTGGAAGAGGAGGTTGTGAGAACAAATTGTTAACTGTCAGACTAGAGCTGTGTCTTCAAAGGTCTCCCTGCATACCTATTTGATTGAACTGAGTAGCCTCTGACATGGGCCAATACTCCCTAAACCAAATGGAAGGAAACAGTCCGGTAGCAGTGGGCTTATGTTGCTCAGCCTTGCTCAGGAGAATTTTGGATGTCAGTGAGGGGTTTTCCCTGCAGACCAAAGGACCTAGGTGAGGGCAAAGGAAACTTTGACAGCCACAATTCCTTTTCAGCCCCAAGAGGGCTGAGCAGGGCTGAATTTGCCATTCAATCAATAGGAACTTGGCCAAAGTAGAATGAATTTCACCTAAAAGCCTCTGGAAAATCGAACAGGATTGAAGAGTCGATTAACCTGCTCTCATGACAAAGCAAAGGCTGGCTATGAGTGGAATGAAATTTTAAGTGAAGGCTGCAGTAGACTGACTTAGAAACCAAGTATAGCACTGAGGATGTGAATGGGCCAGGACACAGACATGTTTTTTGTATTTAAACTTGTTCCTTTAGGGAAAGGACATTCAAGAATATTCTCAGATCTCTTCCATCTGCTGATAGAACCAGGATGTACATGGCACTATAGATGGGTAAGCAATTTCCTAGCTGGAACATTGGTGCCAGTGTCATCTAGATCAATTTTAATAGTGATTCTTTTGGCTATCCTCACCTAGCCTATGGCTTTGGGTAGGAAATGGGGAGATAAAAGCTTCTCTTTGGGGAAACTGCATTATACACAAGGATCTCTACACCAATCTATAGCAATCTGCATGAGGGAGGGTCAGTAATAGCATTTTTTGTCTGATGTACCCCCAAAGTGACTCTTTCAAGTGGACAAAGAATCTCCATTTCTCTCTTTCCATGGAACCAATTTTGAAGAGAAGATAGCAAGGGAAAGAACCATCTTATTTGAAGTGCCTCTGAATCATGAAATTATTGCAAAAGCAGTTCACGCATCAAGAGAACTATGAAATCAGGTTAAGTAGCACCTTCTCCCATAGGACAGAACTTTCTCCAAGGCAGAAACCAGACTCTAGAAGCACTGCTTCTTATTCTCTGCAGTCAATTCAACTAGAAAAAAAAATTCTCTTTATGAAATTATAGAGTTGAGTTGCTCTGTGGGTTCCTAAGTGCCCAGTCTGAATTACAATGTGAACTTGTCACCTGATGGCTCATCTCCCAGCCTTTGTCAGGCATCAGATACCCAGGACTCATGCTCATTGCCTCTGCCTCTAAAGATTGATTTAAGTCTCTGTAATATTTGTCTTTTAAACCACTTGTGTTTGTTTGCTTGACAATCAAGCCACAATTTAGAAATGCTATTTCCTGAAGGTTTACAGACTAATATAATTTCACAGCTCCAATTATAAATGAGAAAAATTATTTCATCTCTAAACAGAGAAGCCAGACATTTCTGAGAAATCAGGGTTAAGAAGAAGACAAAATACTTATTGATAAACAGGCCACATGATTAATGGCTTCCTCAGCTGAATTCTTGCTGACTTTCAGAACCAAGAGCTTTCATCTTGTGGGATGTTGGTTTTGATGATCTGTAAAGTAGACAACTTACATATTGGTAAACCATTGCTGCTCCTGGAACGGCAGAAGCCACAACCTCAGTGATGTGTGAACAATGCCCATGTTTTACTGTCTTTTCACCTAGCAAATATTCGTCTGTCATTCCTCTGAAGATAGATTTGTGGGATCCTCAAATTTTAACTGAGGACTTAACCATCATTCATTTCTCCTCTTTATCTGATACCGTGAATATTTTCTCACCATATCTATCAGTAGACAGCTACCTGTAGCTTAAATACTTCTAGAGATGGAGAGTTAACTATTAGATTTTTTTCATGAGAATCTACTAATTCAGTTCTATTCTAAGTACAACTTCAAGTCGGGTGGCTTCCCATGGAGATGATCATTAATATTTAAAATCTGTCAGCTGTCCTTTATCCTTGGTTCATATCTGTGAATTGAGATCTAATTAAAGTATCTCAACTAAAACACCAACAAAATGCACTTTTAGGGAAAAGCCTGATTGAATTATACCACAGCTTTTTTTTTTCTTTTTTACAGCCTCTTCCAGGAGGTAAAGGCTGTAGTATTGTTGTCTACTTAAGTCAGCTTCTTATCTCTTTTGACTCTCTTGCTGTGATAGGCAAGTAACTCCTCAGAATAGTAACCAGCACTTAGTGAGCCTTCAATAGAGTAGATTGAATGAATGAATGAATGAATGAATGAATGAGTTAGTGAACTGCCTCAATAAATGAGCCCTCTCTGTCCTTGCAGATCTCCTTTGTATAGGACCTAGTAAACACATTCAACAGCTAGAGTCTTTAATTATTTTAACTTTGAATTACAAAAGATATTTTAGACTTTAAAACATTTTCTTCTTGTATTTTGAATTTAAGACCATTCATCAAACTTGATCTATTTTTTTGCCCCCCTCCTCAAGATCTTATCGATCTTAGCTTCAACAGATGATAAGACATTGATGTTAGTTGTTAGGATGTAGTGGGGGTGGGGGTGGAACCCAGGATTTTACTCTCTATATCTTAATCGGCACTACTGCAGATGAATATTCATTGATTTCTTCCCTTGGGCTTTCCTTTCTCCAACTACCCTATACACTGCAATAACATCAGTCTCCTTAAAACACAGCTCTCCAACTCCGCTATGCATTGCAATATCAGTCTCCTTAAAACATGTCTTTTGCTGATTTTCTCTTGCTCAGAGAACTGGAAGAACAAGACTTTTTCAAAATTAAATTTTTGAAGATTAATGTTTACAGTTTTTACCAAGAGAATGCACAGTTTTTATCTTCTTGTCAGGTATAAGTATGTGACATCAATGAAGTCAGAATTGGGAAGTTTCAGGAAGCTAGTAAGGTCACTCACCTCAAAGACAAAGAATTTACTACATCAACTGAGCTCTTGTAGTTTTTCTCTAAACAAGCATTCAAACATAAATTGTTTCTTATAATAGATAAAAGATTCAATGTTACAAATTAGCAAACTTTAGAAGGAAACTTTTAAAATAAACTTCTGAATAGACATTGCAGAAGTTATTTTTTAATGTTTTTAATAAGTAGATCTGCACAGAATTCAATTTTATGGGAACTAGATATGGGCTAAGTATAGATTTAACTTAAATGTTCTAGAACTTGGCATTATTCAGGCTTTCTGTTTGTCTCTCTAAACAAATGTAATTAAAAGTAACCAAGCCAAGGATATCTTGAGTCAAATTAAGTTCCATTAAGCCTGTATTCTAGGATTTCATCTATAATTTTAAGCAAAGTAGAATACAAATAACTACATGCTATGTGGTCTTTCATACAACAATAACACAGTACCTTCTATTGCATTTTAGAAATGTCTTTTTAAAAGTTATCTCCTGTTATTCTACTACTAGGTGATGATTCCACTTATCCCACCCAGTTCTGTGTACTCTAAGTCACTCTCTGTTCTTTAATTTCTAGTCTTCCTGTGTCAGTAATACTCATCAATGACCATATCAAATAATGTTTCTTTCATTTATACAATTGAAATTTACAGTATTACTACAGCAGTCTTAATACTGTCAGGTACCAAATATTTAGTACAGTTGTCTCAGAGATTATACTTTTGGTGGAGTAAATTAATTAATTACACTAATTAAAATTTAATTGCAAGCTGAGGTTGGTGCTCTGAGAGAAGAGATACAGCTCTATTAGAGCTTGTAAAGTCTTTCACCAACCTTCCAACCAGAGATTATATCTCCCTTCTGAAATTTTCATGACATTTTATAAGTCTACCATTTGAAATTCTTTGGTTGTAAGCAATAGAAATCTACTCTGGTAAGTTTAAGTGTGTGTGTATATATATGTCTATATATGTGTGTGTATATATGTATATATATGTGTATATATGTATATATACATACACTTAAATATATACACTTAAACTATATATATATACACTGACACTTACCAAAGTAGATTTATATATACACACAAATATATGTGTGTGTGTATATATATGTATGTGTATATATACATATGTATGTATGTATGTATGTATATATATATACATATATATATTTCAAAGTTAGTATTATTAGAATCAGAGGAAAATGTCAGTGATCAGAGAAGAAAGACCCAGAGTAACTCTAGGAGAGGAAGCAGAAAACACCCATACACAGCCTCCCAGGACACTTAAGTAAGGACAGTTGATCATCAGAGAGATTATACTCTTCATATAATGACTGGGGATTGAGAGAGCAGGCACTTAAGTCTTAGATTGGATCTACCACTGGTTTTGTAAACTTGGGCTTATCTCGCTGTATTCTCATCAGCAAGATGGGGAATAATATTATCTACCTCCTGGTGTCACTGGGAGGCTTAACTAAAAATATTTATGCAAGATATTTAAAACAGTGCCTGGCACAATGAAAACATTCAGTATGCTCTCAATGTTAGCAATTATTATTATTTAGATATATATATCTTACATATATATATATCTCATATATATATATATATATATATATATATATATATATATATATATATATCTCCAATCCTTGTCTAAGAACGTTCAGGGAGGCTTAGGAAATGTCTCCAGAGTGATATTTAATAGCAGGTGGCTCCCCAGAGTGAAATAGGTTGTCATTACCTATTTCTTGATTAAATTAAAATGAAATATTGGTTTATGTGATTCACATCTCAGCTTGAGATGGGGATGACTTGAATTGTTTTTGGAATTTTGGGGGGTTACTCAAGTTACTCAAGTATTTACAATTTCAAGAGCAATGTAGAAACAAGAGCTGTGTAGGACTTTAGAATGTTCCAGAAATTTTATGATACAGCAGTACCAAGGGAGATAACTTCTTTGCAAAGGTTTAATTTAAAATGAAAGTAATCCCAGAAACCCCACTCTTGGGTCTGCAACCAAAGACTATGAGCATCAACACACACAAAAATCTCTATATATGTAATATATATGTAATATATATGTACTATATATGTACTATATATATATATGTTCCATTATGTTCATAGCAACATTACTTGCAATAACTAGGACATGTAAGTAGTGTAAATGTACATTAATAGAGGATTGGGTCAAGAGAATGTGGTATATCCATATTGTGGCTACTGTTTGACCATAAGAAGGGACAATATACAACCTTTTACAGCAAGATGGAGAGAGCTTGAGAGTACTACATGCAGAAAGCAAGTTAGAGAAATAAAAACAAATACTAGGAATTCACATAGCAGTCATTCAATAATGTAAAATATTTTCCAAAGTTAGTGGACCTCAATAACCACTATAAGGACTCTGAGGTTAAGAGGGAAGGGGAGTGGAAGGGACAAGGGGGTATTAGAAATAGTGGCAGGGTGGAGGGGGGGGGATTAAGATGAAAAACCACTGTGCACAAAGATACAAGAGCAAAGCTCATTTTAAAACTTTGGCTGTGAAAAATGACCATCAGAGAATATGACAAATAAATACATCTATAAAAGAGAATACTAAAAACTGTTATATGCAATTAAGTGAATCCCTTTAAATAAGAGCTTACACAGTGCACCAAGAAATATTGGTAAGTGAAAAAAATCAAGTTATAGAACAATACATATGCTGTCTTTTTTAATAATATGGTCATCTTTTATACAAAGGAAATGAAAACAAAATGACATTCTGTTTTATACTGATACATACATATAGATGCATGCATGTGTGATGTATTTTATATACCTTAAGGCTTATCATCACAGTACAATATGATTTATTGAAATGGAAATCAGGATGACACAACATATTGTATACTCATACATTTGCATGTATGCATGGATGATTATACACATGTGTTTACAAACAGATAAACATACATACGCATAAATTAAAAAATAACCAGTTGCCTTGAAAGAGTAGGGCTTGAGGAAGGACCAGAATTGTGAAGGTTACCCTAAGAAAATCTTAACCTAATCTTTAATATTTAAATTTTTCCCAAGCACAATATATTTATGAATTATTTATTTAGTGGGAAATTATCTTTAAAAAAGAAGAGAAACCAAAAACGGAGGAAACACAAATGTGTCTGAACTGCTTTCATTCCAGAATGCCGAGACATTCTGCTTCCTGTCATCACCAAAGAACTGAAGTTGCTTCTGGAACAGAAGGATGAGGTGCAACACCAAGTCCAGGAGAAGAAGTACTGTGTTGAATTGCTCAACAGCATTTTGGAGGTCCTTAGCTGTCAGGACGCGGTAAGTCCTCATGATAATGCAGATGTCCGGGACTCAGACTTGGGCTGAGTTGATTAAACTCTAAAATATTGATGCTGATGAATAGCAGTTGAAGTCTAAAGATAAAAGTCAATGACTTGCTCGGCAGGCCTGCGTCTCCATGACTAACTCCCACACTTGTGAAAGATGACTTGGGGACTGTAGTTAAGCCTGTAGCATTCTGTCACCATATTTCTTGTCAGGCAGGATTTCTCAGTTTGTAGTTTTGGACATATTGCAGACTTATAGGATGACTTTTCCATTTACTAAAACCCTGGCTGGTGGGGTTGGAAGGTGGGGGCAGTTCCCTATGCCTGTGTGACCAAGACAATGCTCATGCCTACTTTCTTTTCTTTTTCTTTTTTAAAAAATCTTTTATTTTTTTAAAAATGGACTTTTTTTTTTATTTTTTGCATTGTGATCAGCCACAGGGTTCACATACTTGCTTTCTTAACTGATTCCTTAGGTTTTGTTACTCCAGGTATCTCCAAAGACCATGAAAATGGTTAAGATGCTTTCTGGGTGACAAATTTCCCAGGTCTTGACTCTGGGAATGGGGGAGGAGTGATGTGGTGGTAGGAAGATAGTTGCAGCAGTGATACACTCATGTATGATAGTCATCTCAGAGACTAGGCAGAGATGGAAACAAAAGGGAGCTTTCAGTGAGAATGGGTGAAGGCTTTGAGAGGGCAGAGTCCGTAGAAGATGGTAAGTGAGATGGACTGGTGACCACTGTAAAGATTCAGAGGCAGTGTTTTATACTCAGGCCTAGAATCCTTTAGACATGGAGGCAGAAGGTAAGATTCTTGATCGGGTTCAGCTTCTTTTGGCAGCCTAACTTTGCACTTGTCACGGAGGTATCTTTCTTTAGATGGGCTGGTTTCAAAGGACTGTGGAGACACAACATACCAATAAATCTTTTCTAAGTATTATATGAGCATTCCTTCAGTAACCCTCTCCCCTCCATTAGGAAATCCTCAGAGAAGGATTATCTGTGATTAAATACAATTAGAAAGTTTTACTGCTCATATCCCAGAGTTAACCATGAGAGTCATTTTCCCTGTGTGTTTCCTTGTGTGTTTCCTCTTTTATCCCTTTCTTTCTTTTTATACCATCTCAATTTAACTTCTTATCTCAGTACTATATAAATGAATAGATGCCTCATTCATTCATTCAAAGAACACATGATGGACCTGGTGTGCTTGAGACATTGGGATCACAAAGACATGGCCTCTCTCCTTGAGACAATCTTTATAGAACTGGAAATAAGCAATTGCAATAAAATGACTAAGTTCTAGGTACATACAGTGAGTACTGGAGCTGCAACTACAAAAACTGTGTGTGCGTAAGAATTCCTGTCAAGGCAACCTTTACAATGGATGTAAATCTTTTGCTGGATGTCCAAGGATTAAAAAAATTAATGCTTGCAGCTTCTACTTTATTTTCTATTTACTGGGCACTGTACTAAACGCAGTCCATGCCTTCTCTGTTTTCGCTGCTAGGTGCTACATATTATTGTTCCCATTTCACAGGTGGAAGACCTGAAATACATAGGTTTTATGTTCAAGATCAATGTACAAATACATGGCAGGGTCAAAATTAAACTCCAGACTTATCAGATTCAAGAATCTGTACAATCATAAACATTAGAAATATAATAATATGGTCTCTCTCCTTTCACTTTCTTCCTTTTCTCCCTTGTCACAAGAGAAGAGAAAATAAAATATCTAAAAGTTTGGATACTCAAGATTTGCTCTGTGATGTCTGAGTGATGTTATTTTCATGAGCACATTCAATAGCCAGCTGTTAAAGTGGCTCCAGTCTTTGGTATTTGATTAAAAAAAAATTACAGTATGAAGATGTGAAAGTTGCACCATCACTTCTCCTGAAACATCCTAAAAATGTTCATTCTTCCTTTTGAAAAGAATTTACAATGTTTATTGCATTTCAGTTATGCTCAAATCCCTTTCACTAGGGAAAAGATCTTGCTCCTTTGGGACTATGCCAGTGAACCCAGATTTGAGGGACATATAACGGGCTAACTGCCAGCTTCTTGTCTCGGGCAAAAGGATTTCCCCCAGTTCATAGGTCAGTTGTAAAGCTGCAGTGCTGAGATTTCCCAACCCATGGAATGAACCTCTTAGATTCTGCCTTAACAGGCATCATCATTTTACACAGTCAGCAGCATCAGACATGGTGAGAAGAGGCTGCAGTCTCGTGCACCCTTAGTACCCTTCAAAGTTGAGAAGATAGTGGGAGGCTTTGCACTCCCCTTGGGGAATGTGGCATCTGGACTTGAGTGTGTGGGAGGTGTTATGTCACTTTTACTGCCTCTGAGTGCACCATTTTCACACTGACTTCTGACTGTGGGGGGTTAGCATCCCCTTTCCCAGGGTGAGCAATCCTCTCTGCTCTATATTAGTTACTATTATTACCAATTGACTTTGATAGAAAATTCTGATGTTTTCCTTGGATTTCACATCTTTCCTTCCATCTGGTGAAGATGGAAATGTTCTCTCTCAAAAGCATTTTGAGCTTCATTTTGTAGCCATTATTACTTTGTGCTAAAGTGAAAACCAGAGTTCCGAAAGTGTCCAGTCTAAATGGCTGTTGGTCTTGTAGAGAGCTGCTGTCAGCACTGGCTGCACATCTGCATCACCTGCAGAGCTGTGGTGCTTAAGTGCCAGTTCTGGTTATTCTAATTTAATTGGAAGGAGATTGGCAGCAGCATCACAATGAAAAGTATACCAGTTGATGCTAACAGGTAACCAGGGTGGAGGACCACACCTCTAGTGCAGGTCTTAGATTTGAGCAGGCATCAGAGTCACCTGGAGGAGCTGGTAAACCAGGCTGACAGTTTTTATTTTTTGAACATATCCTTAGATGATGGGGACACTGAAAGGGAACTATACTTTCAGAGCCATCACTGCAAATGTGTTCTAATTCTTTTTCATATAGTATTCGCTGGAAACAAAACAACAATTGGGCTCATCCCCATTCCTTTACCTTTGCAAATGAAAAGCCCTTTCCAGCCCATAAAGCTTAGCATCTTTCAAGATGATATTTAATAAATCGTAAAGTGGGAAAAATCTTCAAATACATCATGTAGGGTAAATGAGTTGGTCAGGATTTGTCCTCCATTGGCCTGCATAGCCAGCTCCTGTGGTATTGTGTCAATGACCTCCCTGATTGTGCAACTTAGTGGGTATGCACAAGTATAACTGTTCATATCTGGGCCTAGGAGAGAGGGGATAAGGGACCTTGGGGAGCATGAGTACATGAGAAAGAGCACTCAAAGAGAACACCAAAAGAGAGGTCAGAGAAAGAGTATGAAGATTCCTGGGTGGGGGTGGGTGAGGGGCAGGCCTGCCTCTGCTCTCCCCTCCCGCTTGCCTAGTCCTGCCTTGCCTGATGTGTCTGTGTAACTGCTAGAATCAATTCAATAGAGAACCTGTACAGATTGGTTAGCCTGATTCTTGCACTATAACTAGTATCACAAATAAGCTGCTTCCCCTACACTCATTTCTACTCATAAATTCATTTGGGGGGCAGTTGTGGGTATACAACCTGTGGAAATATCTGACTTTGAAAATACAGACCATTGGGTGTGCTTTTGGTTTCTACAGGTACCAACTTCTCAAACTAGAAAATTGGAAGAAAAATAAAAGTGTTTCCCAGACTAAATGTTCTGGATTTTTTTCCTGGTTGTTCTGATCCTCTCTGCTGATAATGGTCTAACTGTCCATTTTTCACTGACTCTTTGTTTGGTCCAGGGAACAACCCATCTTCCTAGCCCAAGCATAGACTATGTCTGCCTTCTGAGAAATCCTTTGCCCAGGGGTAGAATCACCTGTGGAAATTGATCAACAGGACTGTTGTGTGTTTGGGAGAATGGGAGAAGATGCTTGTCTTCAGTGGATTATCATTGTTTGGGTAATTACAGCTCACATGGCAGACCTAGCATGAGGAAGCTATGTTTTCCTATTATTACTTTATCCATTGTAACATTGGATGGCATATCAAATGCCCTCCTCAGCCTTGGTGCTGATATTTTTTTGATGATAGTGTTGCCTGAGCTGCACTTAGCATATGAAAGGACAGACTCAGGTGAAGGATGAAAGCCTGACTTCTGCGTCTATTAACTCCTTTCTCCCCCCAGCTGAGGGAGTTTAGCTGTCAACTCCAGTTACTTTGAACGGCAGTTTCACACTGGTTTCCTTCTGTGCCTTGCCTGCTGCTGAGTAACTCATAAAATTTAATTTTGTGCCAGACCCAGAGGGAGTTGGTACAACCCCCTTCCCCTTCTTAAAGGAGGGATTTTGTTTCTGTGTTTCTTCCTCTAACAGAAAGGGGGAGGTCATCATTTTAAACCCTGCTTAGCCATGACTAAGTGGGTAAAGACTCCTTATTCTGAAGAGGCCGGGGTTGTTGTTAGTTGTATCTAAGCCACAGAAGTAGAGAATGCTCAGAATCAGCTTTTTAATAAAACCTCTTTGACTAAACCCCTAGGGATTTTTACCAAGGCTCTTTATTAGTCATAAAGGGCTTGGGATTTCTAATATTTGTATTCATCAACATAGACACCAGTAGGCAAGGCTTTGACTCATGTTTTCTTCTCTAGCTTGGAATGTCCTCGATTCTAATTTTTTCTATGCCAGTAAAATCCCAAACACTTTTCAGCTTCAGCTCAGATAATACTTCTTTTCTGAAATCTTCTCAATTTCTTGCCCTCTTTTTCTCTTCCCTACCCCATGCTGAATTAAGGGCATCCTTCTCTGACTTTCTGTAACTGGGTCCAGACTGATGAGATAGCAGGGACTGATTTGACACTTTGCTGTGTATCTCCCTGCCATATGCTGAGCAACAGTGTTCCAAGTACTAGCTTGGAACTCCAGTTGACTAGTGACTCCAGAGAATTCAGGGCTTCAACCTCACCATTGCCAGTTCTACCTGATTTAGCATTCTGCCCTCTTGCTCCCCTAAAATCCTTTCAGCCCCTTACCTCACTGCCCTGCAGTCTTGTACTCTGGGCTGCTGTGGGTGCTGTTAGCCCTGTAGGAAGGCATTGCTTTTCATTGTCCTGGGAAACTTTCTCTAACCCTCTTTCTCATTTCACTCTTGCCTTCCTTGGAGAAGCGTCCTCCTGCTCTTCCTGTAACCTGTGTTGTCATCCTCTGCGGTCTTGTATGCTGGAGGATAGAGATCAGTCTACAACAGTTCCACCTGCATGATGTCTGGCTCATGAACTGTCTGTTAGAAGAATGGATCATTGAATTAATATGGCTTTGCCCAAGACTCAACAAAAAGCATGATTTCTCCCTCAAGTCTTCTGCTCTGATTGCTAGGAAGGTATCCATGTTCTTCTTTTTGCCTTCCTTGGATGTCACATGCAAAGGTTGAATTAATTCCTTCATCTTATGCTACGTTACCCTCATTGACCTATGCAAGGTCCTCCCTTATTGTGTGTGTGTGTGTCCTTGTGCTTATTTATTACCTTTTTATATCCATCCTCCATTCTCCTTTTCCTACTCTCCTCACCTGCTATGGCTGTTTTGTCTAATGTGATGAATAGGTTATGTGTGATTTTGCGTGCATGTATTTTTTAACAGACACCCATGCTCTGCCTTTAATGAGGATCATTGACGGTAAAGGACATTAGCATCTTCAGCTCTGTTAGATGTGTGTGGAAGGGACTGTGGCATTTACAGGAATATGGTTAGACTAGAGGTCCTTGGTTTAGCACTGCCCCTGACCTGCCTTGCGGGAAAGAAACTGAGCCTGCTTCTGTGCTTCCCTGTTTTCTGAAGTACAACCCCCTATAGCCACCTGAGTTCTGCCTGATGAAGGGGTGAAGGGAGGCTGCTGCTGCCTCTTTGTATTATCATTTAATTTCTGGGGATCAATACCACCCTGTAAAAGCAGCAGGGTTTTCTTCTAACCTATCTGTTCCCTTGTATTTCAAACAAAACCCAGGGAGACAAGGCTTGCTGAAATTCTTTTGTCTGTGGTGAATTTCAAACCGAGCAATTAATTAAGCCCCGAAGTTAAAGTTGAAATAGATGAGAATCTTGAATCTCCATCGTCTCCAAGGCCTTTTCTTTTTACCCATTATTCTTCCTCTGCTTCCACGTGGTCAAATGTGCCACCCTTCCCAGGTCAGCGACATTGCCACATGATGGAAAGTGATACATGGAACTTTTTCTTTTCCAGCACCATTCAGCCTCCAAGTATTTTCTCACACCACAATGGTTGGTTTGTGTGTTGACATAGCAAGGTAGGGCATATTATCTGCATTCTACCAGGAGGAAACTAAGCCTCAGAGAGAGGCTAGATGACTTCCTTTCTCAGCTCAGAGAGTCCCAAACGGCAGAGCCCAGGGGAAAATCACTCTCATTTCCAAATCAGCCTCATAAACCACATTGCCCACTACCACTGTACAGCACACTTGACCTTTGAAAGTACTGTTCACCAGCACCATTTCCCTGTGGAGATCAGAGCAAAAGCTTTGAGATCAGGCTACTTTCTTGTATCCTACAAACATTCAGAGTGCCTGTTGTGCGCCCTCTATGCGGGGAGGTCAACTGGGAAGCAGAGCTGGAGGTATATCCTAGCTCTCTGCTTCTTACTAGCTGGGAAACATTATTATTAGCTGGGGAGTCATGTAGTCTGTTGGTAGAAGAAGAGATACTGTTTCCCCACATGGGTCAGAATGAAAGTAAACAAAAGCATCTGAAAACATTCAGGACTATACCTCACCTGTTTTCTCTACTCAGTCCTATGACTTTCCCTTTCCTGTCTATCCTCTTCTGACTGTTCCTTGCTTCTAACACATTCCCATATTTCTTTTAAGAACAGTCAAGGGCCAAGTGGCCTGGGAGAGTTGTAAACAGGTACTGAGCCTGGGAAGGACTCTGTATCCAATTAGCACTGATGGCAGCGTTCACTCCAGCCCTGGTGGAGGCCAGATGCTTTGGAGCCTTTGTAGGCTCCGTGGGAGGCTTGCCAAGCAGCAGCAGCTGTTGCTGCTAGAGCAGAGTTGTCCCTTGCAGGGATGTGGACCTCATAAGAGTTCCCATAGGGATTGGAGAATAGTGTTGACCCACCTTTCCAGGGGTTGAGTGATTTTTAACCCCAGGGCTCATGGTAATCACTGTGCAAGGTAGTGTGATGGAGCTGACTATTACCAGCTGACAGGATTCAAATGTTAAATATTTAGAAATCTTGAGTATTGCTAAATAACTACTATGATTAAACATTTATATAAGTATACAAAATCAAAGAAGTTATATTAGAATCAAAGGTTATTAACATTTGTAGGGTGAGTTTGGTCTAACCTTTTCCCCCATTAGCCTATAAAACCAGCACCTGAAGTATTGTTCCCTTCACCATGGTCCAGTGTGTGTGTGCATGTGTGAATATTCACACCTGGGACTGGAAGAGAGAGGATAAAGAGGCAAAGAGGGCATGAGAGAATATGATCATGAGCATGGGAATGAGAAAATGCCAGTGAGAGGACCCAGAGAAAGACAGTGAAGATTCCGGGGCGGGGTGGGGGGGGAGGGACTGAGTCTTTGCCTGCTTTGCTTCCCAGACCCCATTCCCCTTCCCTGGCCCTATTCTGCCTTGTGTGTATGTGTAACTGCTAGAATCAATAAAGAACTTATGCACCTTGGTGATCTTGATGCTTGCCCCCAAAACTGGTGACAAGGAAGGTTACTTTACAACATAAAACATGACTTTCTAGTCATCTTACTACCTTGTATTCTCATCTGTGTGCTCAACATTATTTACATATATGTCCATATGGTAGAAATACTATTTATTCTCAGCTGCTGTCTATCTCTTCCCAGCTTCAACTCTATGTTCACTGGCGTGACATGTTTTAGGGAGTACCTTCCACAGAATTGTCAAGCACCATTGACCACTATCAGCCTCACAAATCTGTGATTATTTATTGTTTCTAGCAGTTACACAGATATAACACACAGGACCTAGGCTGGTGGATAGGAGGTATATAAACCCCCAGCCCCCAGAAATCTTCATACATTCTGTGGCTCTTTCTTTCTGGTGTTTTCTTGCTTGTTAATGCACTCTGTGTCCCTTTATTCCATCTCTCCCAGGCCCAGGTATTGCACACTCACACATGCGCATACCCACTGAGTCACATAGTCATTGGGAAGACCAAAACCCCAGATCCTGATTAGATAGACAGATGAAGCAAAAAGCCTAACTCAGTTATCCTACAACTAGATATATCCAGGGCTTTATTGTTTCTATCCTGGAAAATCAATTGATAAATATTTACAAGCACACCACACTTGAGACTCAAAAGAAGACTCAAAATAAAAGAACCCCCAATGCCTAGGAGAAGTTCCTATACATATCTCTTTTCTCCATAGACCCCAGATCTTCTAAAGGATGATCTGGGGATATAGTAATTTTAGGATAAACTAAACAACCAACCTAGATCAGAGATACAGAAATGTGTTCATTCCTCATGATAATTTTTTATGCATTGACAATGACTTCTTCTCTAGTAGTGTTGAGATTGTTGAGATCTTAAATAGGCAGGTGAGATCTCTGATATTTCAGTAGGTGAGAGTGGGGATAAAGACTCAGGTGCCTGAGTTAGCAATGCCTATATTAAACTCTCACACCACACAATTGGGTGAAAGGCAATTTTGACAGGGAGACTTTCTTTCACCTCAGGAAGCTTTAGTATTTAGTCCTGAAGTGTTCACTTTTGATTAAGCAAAACTCTATGTCATCAGTATTTCCAAGATGAGTCATGGCTGATATCAAAGGTAATAGCAAAGTTGTGATAAAAAATGGAATCTCTTCCCAAAGATTCTTTGCCATTGAGAAATCTGACCCTAACCAAGTGGTGAAGAGGAACATGACTCTTCATAAGCCAGGAAGGACAGACCCTTCGTATCATGCTTCCCTTGATGTGAAGTACTGAAAAGGACATCACACGACCTATATGGGACATCTTACCCAAAACAACCAATGTCAATATAATAATGAGAAAACACTCAACAAACCCCAACTGAGGGATATTACAAAATAATGGACTAGTGCTCTTCAAAAGCTAATGGTGAGGAAAGACAAAGAAAGAATGAGGGATGTCACACACAGATCAGAGGTGACTTAAGAAACCTGACAATATAAATGGGAAGGTATATTGAATCAAATGCTAGAAAATGAACATAGGAAGGTGTTGGGTAAGTGAGTTGGCCAGGCATTTTCCTACACTAGCCTCTATGACCAGTACCTTTGGTATTGTCTGGGTCTAGTGGATATGCTGGGTCTAGTGGATATATGCATGTATGAGTGGGCATACATGGGCCTGGGAAGAAAGTATAAAAGGCATCCTCATTCTCTAGATGGAAAGAACATGCAGAGAAAGCATGAGAGAGCATAGGAAAGGAGAGTCCAGAGAAAGAGCATGAAGGTTCCTGGGGGGCTGAGATTTCCCTGCCCCCCAGTCCCCCCACTCTGCATCCTGCACCCTGGCCCTGACCCTACCCTGTCTGGTGTGTCTGTGTAACTACTGGAATCTGTAAAGGACCGACCCAGATTGACCTGCCTATGCACTACATATGGTGTCATGAACATTTCTTCTATATGCTATAGAAGAAAATTTGGGGAAAAATGAGAGTAAGGTCTATAGTTTAGCTAATAGTACTGTACTAATGAGAATGTTCTGGTTTGAAAACTGTACTCTGGTGATGACACCAACTACCAGGGAGTTTAAGTGAAGGGAGCATAGGAACTCTACACTATTTTTACAACTTTTCTATAAATCTTACATTTTTCTCAAAAAAACAAAATGTAAGCTTATTTAGAAGTATGCAAGAGACAACACACACTTACAAAGAATGAGAAGGTAGAGTTCCCTAAACTACAGATGGTGCCCTACTGTGATAAGTCAACTTAGGATTTTTCAACTTCATGACAGCTTGAAGTGATCTCCATTCAACAGAAACTGTACTTCAGTGTTTGAATTTTGACCCTTCCCCAGGCTAGCAATAGGCTGAGCAATCCACTGCTTATGCTGGGCAGCATCAGTGAGCCACAGCTCACAGTCAAACATGAAAGCAAGAGGGAAAGACTCTTTAGACAGATTTTTCACTCCCAGCACAGTATTCAATAATTTTTTTCCCACCGTCCAAAACTTTATTATAAAATAAACTTAGTGTTAGGTGATTTTACATGGCTGCAGGCTAATGTAGGTATCTTGAAGGCAGACTGAGTTGTGTTATTCCAAGGTGTATTCAATACATTTTCAACTTATGATATCCTCAACTTATGGGTTTATCATGACATACTTAGCCCCATACTATGTAGAGGAAAATCTATATGCCTGTTTCAGCAAGAAAGGATGCTGATCAATGAGCAGTTTTTTTCTTCTTTGTTAGTTAAAATAGCAAGCCCACAAATTACCAGCCTTACTACAGCATCACACCCTACTGCAGCCTATCAGGAGAATACAATTCTCCACACAGGACAGGTCTCTGGCCTGGGACTGGGGAAGAGCAGACAGGCTTGTCCTGCTGTCCAGAACCTCACAACTACAGGATTTCACAAGGGTTACTTGACTGCCCCACTGGCAATTCCTAAGTCATTAAGTGGGGGCTTGTATGTTACCAGCTCTATTTGACAGGCATGGAAATTGGATGGTTTGATACAATGTACCAGATGGTTTTGGGGTCAGTTCTCAGAGGATCCACCTGGAAAATTAAGACACTGTTTAATAATGATAATAATCATTAACTTAAGCAGTAGTTTAATAAAATGAATATTCTGACATGTTTTATTTCATCAGAACCAACTAGCACTACTTCCTGGGGTGTTCTTTAATATTTTTTTTCTACTGTTATAGAAATTTAGGGGAGTGTGCCTACAGTCAAATCCATAATAGTTTTTCCATCCTGGCTTCCTCCCTGATGAGAGCAAAAGGAGCCTTTTTCTAGAATGGGGAAAAAGTGCAAGAGGGCATCATTAATTGAGTAATACAAAAATTATTTTAATGCAATAATTAAATATCACTATTTTAATATTTTGTTTGTGAATTTTTTTGCATAATTTTTTATTTTGCTAATATGGCTTTAAGGTTGATTTTATCCTAACTACTGAGGTTTTTGATGTCATTTAAACTTTGCCCGCTCGGCAAGTGCCTCAAACAATTTACTCTTACCCAAGCCCTGCCTCTCTTAGTGCGTTTCATCAGCACTAGCTTATGTAGTAAAAAGCTGGACTCTGACCCACACATGAGTGAGCAAGGCAGCTTGCAGAAATGAAGTTTCCTTCCTTTTCACCCTGCAGGACTGTTTGTGGGACTGTGGAAGGGCTGTGGAAGATTTCTGTCTGCAGGGTACCCTGGGATAAAAGCACACATTGAACAGAACAGCCATTTACATTAAACTTTCGCTGGGCCAGCCATTTGATTTCCAAAAAACATTTCTTGCATAATGTTTAAATTAAAACTCCCCTTCACAGTTAGGAAGCATGAGTTAAAAGCCCGCTCAGCAGCAGAAAAATATAGCTCTGTCTGGTCCAGGTTACAGTTACTGAGGGAACTATAACTTTGATTTGCACAACTGGTATAAATATAAATCCTTAAGCAGAATGTGTTAAGTGAGGAAGGCAGCGCTCTGCTTCAGAAGATGATTTTGATCCAAGCCTCTGATTACCGTGCTCCAACTGTCATATACAACCTGGGTAACATCTAGGAACTATACCAGAACATTTTCAGGAAACATCCAAGAGTTCTAGAATCCACATTTTTCTCAAGGAGATTTCAGATAACATTAGTGGTAGAGATTTAGTAGCCCAGATTAGAAGATAAATCATTGAATTTCAGAATAGTTTCTTGAAGCAACTTAACTTAGCCTGCTAATGGCATTTTGACTCTCTTTGTTATATTTCCTTTTACAAACAATTTCACTTCAACTTTTCCTCCAATCACATTTCTTGCAGTTTTAGCTGATATTTTTTATTCTAGAAAGGGATCTCTTACTCACCCCACAAGCTTTTGTGTCCTTCCTCTTTGTTATCTACCCTTTTCTCAATCTGGAAGCCATCTTTTACTTCCTTCTGTCTGTTCTTGGGACCTCCAATGGTAATTCATAACTTGAAGGAAGCATACAGATATATTTTCCTTTGTTTTCTGTATACTAAAAGTCACTGTCCCTCTGCTTACTGTTGTTTTCTGGAGGATAGGCATCACACTCTCCTATTATTGTTCTTCCCTGTGAGTAACGTTTTCCAACCCAACTTCTCCCTCCATTAAGAAATGATCCAGCAAAGCATTATTTTTATAACAGT
This sequence comes from Uropsilus gracilis, assembly GCA_004024945.1. NCBI lineage: Eukaryota > Metazoa > Chordata > Mammalia > Eulipotyphla > Talpidae > Uropsilus > Uropsilus gracilis. The sequence goes on along the minus strand of PVHY01002598.1, from coordinate 44,650 downwards.
TTTACTGAGGAATAATGACAAATTGCATCTATTTTAAGTCTAATTTAATGCTTTTTAATAAATGTATAGAGTACAACAACAACAAAGTAATGATCCCAGATTCATTTTGTCCTGTCTTGATCACTTTCTCTGATGCTTCTAGACAACTTTTAATTTTGATAGAATGTAGCACTTAATTATGTGCAGTTTTATGTGGTTCTTGTCATCTTAGAACTGTCTAGCACTTTTGTGGCTATTTCCCTTGTCAACAAAGGCAATGCCTTTCCATCTCACAGTTCACTAATTGTCAACTGAGCACCTACTGTTTGTCAATCACCATTCTGGACACTGGGGTTCCAAAAGTCATCAAGACAAAAGGTTCTCTCCTTCAAAACCAACACTGTGATGTTATTTTCTCATGCTCCCCAACTCTGATCCTTGGTACTTGTAACCCATGTTTTTTTAGGGCACACCCATCCTCTGCTTTTCTTCAGTTTCCCTCACACTGATATAATTATCTCTAAACATCAAGCAAACTATAATTATCTTTTGAAACCTGCCTCAACTTCCCTTATCTCTGACCTAGTCAGCCCATTTCAAAGAAATGGATGTGCCTCAGTCTCTTAGAATACTGACTCGGATGATTTCCTAAAAATGCTCTTACTTGGGTGTCCCCTGTCTGGTTTACAGACTCTCCAAGGACAGACTGATTCAGTCTTATATTTTCCCTATATGTCTGCATTGCCTGGGCATAGTGCCCACTTACGAGCAGACACTCAATAATTAATCTTTATCATTTGATTGATCTTCCCATATTCAATTAATCTACTTTCTAGAAAGGCATGCTGACACTAATTTTATTATTTTAATACTCAGCAGAAACTAATAGGAAAGGTAAATCTGCTGCTGTTGCATTAAAACATCGTATAAAAGCAGATACCAACATTGAGCATGATTCTACTTCCAAAATATTTTCTACATCAGTTTAGAATTCCACATGCATTTGACCACAGAAATAATGCAGAAGAATAAGACTGGTCAAGGTCCGAGCCTGGCCTATATAAACATGTTACCTATAGTGTAATGAGACTCTGAGACAGAGTATTCACACTTACTGTCCTCACTGCATGAATAGTTTACACACATTGTAGGTACTTCATCTTACCTGGCACTGATCACACTCTGTTCCCCCTCTAACTGTTATGTTTTTTTCATTTAGACATGATTTTCACAAGTAAAAGGACTGCGCCTGTCCAGTATAGCCAATTCTAGTACCTGGCACATGTTAGGCAGTCAAAAATAATCTATTGATTTCCTCTTAGTTAAGTTATAGTTGAAAGATTAAAAATGTTAGAAACGTAAAGATTTATTATGGAGTATAATAACAAATCTTTAAATAATAAAGATAAAGATAACAAATTTTTATTACTTAAAGATTTATTATTATAAACATAAAGATTTATGATATCTGTGTGTTCTAGGGAAGGTTATATGGTCTCTCTGTGCCTCAGATTCTGTCTCTATATCTAACTCTATCTGTACTTCTATTTCTACATATGCTTGGGCCCTACAATATATTTCTTCTTTCCTTTTCTCTTGCCCTGATGAATCTTTCAGAAAATATTTTATTAATTAGTTAATGATGCTTACTTTTCATACATTGGTTTAGGTGGTGTGACAGGGAAGGTAATGTTTGTTATCAGATCCTTTCATTAACTTTGGAAAACATGTGAGTGCTGTTTCCAGCTCTAGTTCTGACAGCCTATATGATCTCAGGCATGTCAGTCAAATCTGTATGTGAAGTACTGATGGTGGGTTTCAGTTATTTTTAAGTTTTTCCACTTAAATATTGCTAATTTCACATGGCTGAATGTAAACTTTTAATGTCCTCACATTCCCTGCGCAGGGACTTTGACCAGCATTATTCAAGCCAAAGGTTGAATGTATTTGCATTCAATCTTATTTTTATCTTAATTATCCTCATACAGTTTATATTCTAATTCATAATAGAGCCACGATTTCAAAATACTAATTTTTTCATAAGGCAAATCTTCATGATGCCAGCTATTAGCCAAACAGTATGTCAAGTATCTTATATGCAGAATTCAATTAGTTTTTACTATAATCCTTCAAGTAATCCTATATTACTGAGGAGAATACTGAGACTTACAGGAATTTAAATTAATAGGCTCAGGGCTGCGCAGTGAGTTAGAGGTAGAGTCACAATTCAATTTGTCTATATCTAAACCTTTTGCCAACACCACTCCAAAGTGTAAGTAAAAGCAGAGACTTTCCTGGTGATCAGTATGTTAATAAATATGCTTATGTAATGGTAACTGGAAAAGAAGAACACAAATTATCTGTGTGCTGCATTATTATTTTTTATGCAGAAGAACTTGATAGTATCATAGAAGCATGAGAAGTTCATTATATTGCAGAGCTGAATTTGTGGATATATTGTTTCATTTTAGTTTCTGGAAATGTTTGTACAATAAATAGTTACTACTTTAAAAGAATATTCTGCCAAAGTTAGAAGTGTGATCAGAAAGGATAAAAAGATAGTCAGTTTTTAAAATTAATTTATTTTTTATTGATTGTACATATATATCTGCATATATATACATATATATTACATCATCTACCCTGAGATGAAAAGATAGTTAATTTTATTAGACATTTTAATTTAACCTTTTCATTATTGTGGGGGATCAGAAATGTAAGAATGTATGCAAAGCTGGCTTTTTTTTGGTCTCCGTCTGACCTGACAGGTTTCACTGTTGCTTAGAGTAGGTAACCCAGGGCAGATGTGCCTTTAAAAAAAAATCATGGAAGACCTTAAAATCAAATTAGCAGGGTTTGAAAGCAATCTCTGTGAAAAGTGGATTTTTTTTAAAAATAGAGCCAATCTACAGGGAACTGAAGGCATGTTTTCATATCTGGGGGCAAGGAATGACATGATTCAGGGAAGGTTGGGAAGGATCATTATAATTTTCTGAAAAAACCCCAGAAGACTAATTATTTATTTGTTTGAAACTTATTTTGGAAGCAAAGTTATAACACTACACCCCCTGAGTTGTAGGGTAAAAGGTAAAAGAAGAACAAAAAGAGATGATGCACATAAGAAAAAGAAATTACCAGCATCTTTGCCATTTGAGAACAGACAGTTTAGCAACATTTTATTTTATATTAAACTCTGAACTGATAGGAAGTAAAGTAATCTTAGAAAATATCACTCACCTATTCATATGTTTTTCAATCTCTCTGTATACATGGGCACCTTTATTTCACATATTTACATGTTCTTAGTGCCTACTCCTTTCAAGTACATTTTATTTTTTGGACATTCAGAATTGAAAAATGTAGTTCCTTCATTCCAAGAAGTTCAAATAAGATTTTCTGGAAGTTCAAAACAAATAACAACCTAAAGATGAGTAGGGTAATTTAACTAGATAAGGCTTCCCAAAAGCAGTGATTATTATCAGGTGACCAGAGGGAAGCCATCTCCCACACAGGAAAAATCCTGCTCTCAAAGCATCTGGTTGCTCTCTATGGGCAGGGTGGGTTGATCAATATTGACCGAGTTGAGTTAGGGCCTTGAAAAACAAAATCTCCCTAAAACCAAAGGACTGAACTCCCTCAAGGAGCTGCCTGCAATCCCAGGCTAAACTGTGTGGACTTTCCTCCATGAAAATATGGTAATGGCGGGATGACTCTACTCTGAGTTCTAGGGAGCAGGTGGTTATCCAGATGCAGTGTGAGCAGTATAAGATAACACTGACCAAGTGAAATGGGCTGCAAAGAATACATCAGGGTGAATCATGTGTTATTAGACAGTACTCTAATTAGAAGGAAATGTCCTTTTTACAGAGCCCTACATACTGTCCAAAGAACCAACAAGCACACATTTATTCTGGCTAGTTCTGACACCACTGCCCTTTGAACATCTTCTCAGATTACCGTATTTTGGATTATTTAACTATTTTCTGATCTTCCTCAGCATTTTGCTATTGGCTTTTCCTTTCTACGTGATTTTTTCCTAGTAACATATTGCCAGCAGTCAATGATATCCTAAGCAGACACTGGGCTTTCTCTGTCCCTGCATTCCCAGCTTTCAGGACAGAACATGACACATAGTGAATCCATTGTACTTAACACTGGCTGCATATCCAAATTATGTGCAATGTTTTCAAAACATAATGCTGAGGTCTCAGCCATGAAGATTTAGAGGTAGTCTGGGGTAGTTCCTGGAATGAATGTTTATTTATTTAAAAAGTCCTTAAGTTACTTTAAAAGTATACCCACAGCTATGAACCTCAGAGATAGATTGTCATATAATTTTTTGGTGATATTGAGCTATATGAATGTTATCCAATTTGCTTTTTTGTTAGGGCAGAGACTTGGGGAGATGCAGCAAAGCATTCACCCAATGCTCTAAATTAACTTCAGAGTTAGGAATTCTAGGAACTTGCAACTAATTCTAGATGTTGCACACTATAGGAGGAAAAAATCCTCAGTATTCCTCAAGTAAGAGCTACAAGGATTTAGTTAAAGATGAATTGGTTATACTAACCAAGCAGAATGGATTCTCACTGAATGAGACTATGACAGAGGTGAGCATTTAGAAGAAAGGCTTTCTAGTTTGCAGTTATCAGAGAAGGATTAGTGCTATGGATTAAAAGTGGCATCAATGGGTATTTACAGAAACTGGAAAATTTGGAGCACATGTTTTTATCCACAAAAGCTATTAGAAACCATAGATCAAATTTGAAAAAAATGCAATAATCAATTATTTCCTCCTCTTCCATTTACTGTAAATATATAAGTTGTTCAGAAAAAGATAGTAGAGGAAAAGAAGCATATAACCTGAAAATTTCCAAAAGGAGTTGTTGGACATAATAGTAAATATTTGACATGTAAAATAACTCTAAGAGTATGTTGACATCATTACCACAATTAGGGGACAGTGAAAGACATCACTCATCAACTCTAAATCAGAGACATACACATACTGTTGGAGGTCAGATGAGGGAAAAGAAAGAAGGAAAGGGAGGGACAAAGTAAGAGAAGGGAAGGAAAGAGGGAGTCCATTCTATTTTATTTTATTTTTATATTTATTCTTTAAATCATAACTTCTGTAAATGGTTTTTGGGAAACCTCCCTCACCCGCTGGTGCCCCCTCCATTCACTCTAATCCCTCTCGATGTTGTTTGCTAGTTTGTGTTAAGTTCATTAGTCTCTTTCCTACAGCAGTGTCCTGTCATTGGGTGAGGGACAATGTTCTTGGAACCAGGCGGACTGTGCTGGTAACTTTTCAGTGTTAATTTTGTTTTGGGCAGCCAGTCTATATTTATTTGTGGTCCAAGTTTTCTTGTTGCAGGCTGTCATCTTCGCTCCCTTCTCTGTTGTTCTGCTGTTTTACCTTATTGTTCTGGCATCAAGTTTATGGGGTCTCACCCCCAGCCAGTGTTTGTGAAGAAGTTTCAGATACAGGCATCTGTAAATGGCCACTGTAGATCATCTCCTCTGCCTCAGATTGCAACTTTGTTGTGGAGCTGACACCCCCACTCTTTGTCCTTCCTCTCTTTCATGGGGTGGGGTGGGTGCTTTGTTCTAATAGAAGATATATCCAAAAAAGAGGTCTTGGCTCTTTCAGACCTGGTGAACACATAGGTTTGTTTCATGACATCATGTTTCTATAGTTGTTTCTCCAGCCTCACATGCACTGGTTCTTTCGGTAGTCCATCTCTTGTGTCAAGCTCAGGCCCGTGGGCTGGATTTTACCTGGTCCCTCACCCATTCTATGATGGAGTTTGTATTTTGTAGGTTCTTCTTTCTCCTCAACATTAGCTGGGGTGAGAGTGAAGTAGAAGGAGCATCTCCCCCCCCCCCACTTGCTGGTACCTCCCTGCATGGGGGCGGGGCCTGGATGGCCAGGCATGCATCCCCAACTCCCTTTGGGCTAGGGGCTTGGAGAAATGTATCTTGGCTGATCTGGGCTGCACATGGCTGCCCCGTGCAACCATCTGCTGGTGGATGGGGCTAAAACCCCACCCAGACCCCCCTCCCAGGCTCACCAGTCACAAGGGACTTACCCATGGGTCATCACTACCTTTGCTTCCCTCTGGTGAAGGAGCACCAATGGTCCAGGACCGTGGGCAGGCAGATAGCCCATGAGGCTGCCTGCTGGAGGGAAGGGCTTAGGGCCCTGCCCAGCCTCCATGCTGGTTCTTCCCATCTCGGGGTGGAGCCCAGATGGCTGGGCATGTGTCTCTAGCCCCCCATGGACTAGATACTGGGGGAAACATGCTTCAGCCAATCTGGGCTGCAGCTGGCTGCCCTGGAAGGGAGCCAGGCAAAAATGTGGGCAGAATGCCCTTTGTTTCCAGGTCCCATTTAAGGGGTCCTTAGACCCTGGCGCCACCCACAAGTTGAAGACATGGCAGGGGCCCACCAAGAACTCTTCCCTGAGTCCAAAGGAGACTGGGAGGGCAGGGCATCCAGGGAGATGGGTGACCCTGCTCTGGGAAGGGAGCCAGATGAAAATGTGGACCCTTTGTTATTGTTCCTCATCTGTTCTATATAAATAGTCATGTTAGATTTTTAATTTTACTTATTCCTGAGAAGGGCTACTGGATGGGAAGCAAAGCAGAGGGGGTTAATGCTCTACCCAGAACCACACATTCAAGCCTCATTTTGGAAAGACTTGGGAACGCAGCTGTATCCACTCGCCAGTCCACCCTGGCAGGCTCCGGTGTGGCCCAGGGTCCACTCACCCCACCACCAAGGTGAAATACTGCTGGTGTGCCTGAGAGCGCAGACAGCCAGCATTGATGCTGGACGACCTCAGTCCATCCTATTTTAAATGAAAAGAATTGCTCTTGTAGAAAGTGATTTTTATCAGCACCATGGAGAGGGTCACAAATTCTACTTCGCTTGTTCTTTATCCAGATGAGTTCTAGGGGAGGATTTTAATTACATGAAATCTGAACTGAAAAATAAACCTTGATATCTGTGTAACATATAAGTGTCAGAGATTACACATTAATCCTTCAGATTTAATGCCCCTTTCTTATTAGTTTTCTTCCATATATTATTGGCCTAGTTCCATCCTTTCCCAGAAAAAGAAAAGAAGTTAAAGTGTAAGATTTTCAAGCCTCCTGTTGATGGAAATATTTCTAAAGTTTCGGGTGTAATCAATCCTTATACAGATGTGTCGGTTAGAATAGTCTCTGAATTCTGTCCTAACGCACAGGATTCTAAGATGCTTCATGAAGCCTATCTCTGGTCTTACTTATGCCTACCTGAGATAGGAGGAATTTGTGGGGAAAGAATCCACGTAAAAACGACCAGTAGAATTTTGATTTGGGGAGACCCTGCTGAGGAAAATAGATCAATTACCACAGAATGAGTTCTCTGATGTCTATGTTCTGGAAGATGGTAGGGTAATTAAGGGTATTTTCACTGTGGGAAAGAGAGTAAAAGATTGCATATTTTTTATTACATTCTTTCCCTGTTTACACACTCTTTAGTTATTGGTTTGGGGTCAAGCTGTGTTGTCAGACCAGTTGAGAAAGCACATGTCCAGAACCCTCCAGATACTCAAGTCTGATTCCATCTGGTCACCCAAGAAACTCTAAAAACAGTCAATACCTCATATTAACATTTCTAATTAAATGAAATTGACATCCCATTAATTAAAAAAAGTGGTGATTACTTATTTTTGTGTCAAGTATTTGTACCAGGCATTGAACTTAAAATAATGGCACAGATCTAATCCCTAGCAGGAAACTGGGAGATGATTCACAGTCTATTTGCTCAACAGTGAGAGGGGGCCATGTAAAAGTAGACAGGTCATAAGTCTTACCTCAGAGGAACTTGTAGTCCAATATTTTAATGCTCTCACACAGGGTTTCATTCTAACAGGAGAGAATTAGCCATAAGTGAAAGAATGACATTCAATCCATGGAACTACAGAATTGCTCTAAATAGTTGTGTTGAGAATGCTTGTGCTTGCAACCAAAAAAACAAGGATTCAAATCCAACTCCATCCCCTATGGTCTTAGACTTTGAACATAAACCTCTGAGTTTTCTCAATTGTAACATGGGGAGAAATATGTAATAGATTAAGATTAATCTGTGAATTAAATTAGATGACATGTAATACACATATTAAATGATCTGGCTTATATTACATGCTCAGTAAATATTGTATGGTATTAATAAATAGAATGGATCTTATTTTGCATCTTAAACTGGGGTTGTACTTATCCCTAGGGCTTTCATCAAGATATAGAGATACAATTAAAAGTTCACAACCCATTACCTGGCACATAATTAAGAATTAGTTGTATTCTCTATCGATTTTTCCTTATGCAATACCCATAGAACTATTTTCAAAGAACATCTGTGAGGATCTTTATAAGTGCTTCCCACCAATCTCATCAGCATTAGCACATGAGACTTTCAGAACTTAGGAGGTTTCATTTTTGTTGCTTTGGGCTGCAGGTTGGAGGTTCAAATGTATTTAATATACTATTTTCTGTCTCATTTTCACAAAGTAACTGACAGTATTTAAATAAAAGCAACATTTTCCTCTAGGTACAATGGATTTTATGGAGATTTTTTTTCACCTGCTAGCAAACGAAGTTAAAAACATTAGATACATGGAATAAAATATTTTGTAATCATGTCTTTAGAAAAGATTTTAACCCTTGTCACTTCATAATGTTCTTCTATTGGTTCAGTAACATTGACAACAGCAGTCGAGCTTATGAGCCCCAAGATTCCATGCCACTTGAGTGTAGCTCCTCATAAAAGTCACCACTTTCTCCACTAAACACAGCGCTCTCTCTAGCACACCACAATCCCTGGTATGAATCCTCACTTCTCTGTGAATATGATTCTGTAGGTGTGTAGAATAATTTCTGTATTTTTCTAATTATGAAATAATTCTGTTTATTTTCACACATGATTATTTTGAAGAATTCCAACAAACCATGACAAGTAAAATTATCATTTTAACCTCCCATCTCTCCTTCTTCCTCTACTCATGAATACCATTGTAAATAGTTAGTGATACATTTCCCAAGACTTTTTAGATATAGAAACCTATTTTTCAAAAACATAGATGGACTCATTTTACATCTGGTGCTTTATAAAATCTTTTTACTGCATCTATTAAGGCTCTTTAAGATGAAGACATAGCTATCTTCCCTGCATTCCCCTACTGGAATTCACATCATTCACAGAATGGGATCCCTGACTTGGGAACATCTTTCTTGCTTGCTCCACATGGATATTATAAACAATACAATATGCTACAAACAGCTGTGCACACACATGTTTGCCTGATTGTTTCTTTTGGACAAATTTTCAGCATGATTTCTCATCTACATAGTGCTGTCACATCTGTTCATTTCTGTGACCCAAAAGATAGAGGTAATGTCATGACAAATCTGAGCCCTAGAGTCACAGGTCTGGATTAGAACTCAGACTGGCACTTACAGGGTATGTGACCACAGCAGCACCTCAGTCTCCTTCTCTGTAAATCTGAGGGTAATAAAAGTGTTTCTCTTATTTGTAAGTACTTGCAGGATTCCTGAAGTTAGTGCAAGCCAAGTAATTTGATAAGTACACAACATCTAACAAAACGCAGAAAATATTAGTTACCACTCTGAGAACTAACTACAGTTTTTCAAGTCAGTTCTGATACTGTGGGTGTCACTCTGCATAATTTACAGATGGAGAAACTGAGGTTCAGAGAGGTAACACTGATAAACACAGGGAACAAACAGTGTTAGCGGTAGCTCCATAATCACTGTGCAAGGAAAGACTCTGAATTTTCATAATACTGAAAAGCATTGCCTAAAACATACTCACCACTGCACTTGTGTCCTGGCAAGAGCATGGGATTAGAACTAAACTTGGATACATGTCTGACCCCCTATAAAAACATTATTTCTGGGCAAGTTGCAAAACCTCTCTGATCCTCAAATTTAACATCTGGGACTACATTGGGGTTTTCAATAAAATAAATAACAGTGTAGAAGTTAAGTCTGAGCACCATCTTAGCATACAGTGTTGTGTTCAAAGACTTCTTAGGTAATGCAATACCCAAGTGAAAGCCCACTCTTTTCCTTTTTGTTATGGCCTCCTGTCACCAATTCAAACTCTCTCTTTCTAAAGAAGGCTGATCTGAGTCGCGAAAGCAAAATACCAGAACCACATGAAGGCATTGCCCAAGTCCTTATCTGAGATGGGGGTTGGGTACCCCAGTGCATAGGGAAGCAGAGATGATGAAATACAATGAAGTCCCTCACCCAGCTTTGCTAACTTCCAACTCCCTCCTCTCTGAGAGTGCCCAGCAGCCTCTGTCTCTTGCTTCACACAGTGAGATGTTGTGTGGTAAAGGCAAATCTTTCAGAACAGAATCAACTCACATAGGAAGAAAGAAGACAGACAGTGCTCATAAGGAAACTATAGCTCATAAGGAAAATCACATTACCTCTAGGGGCCACAGGAGAGCATGTGACTCTGCTGTAGATGATAGCTGTTATTATCTTTTGAATGTTAGAATATTTCTTTCCTCAAGAGTGTGGTGCCTTTGAGATAAGAAAGAAGTTGAAAAGACCTCTTCTATTAGAACACAGAGCAGAGAGAAACAGTAGCAGTCATAGATTGCAGCTGTTTCCTATTCTGAATATGCATTATTTCTCTCTGGTTAAAAAAAAAAAAAAAAAAAAAAAAAAAAGAGGACTTCAGCTTTCCTTCTGTAGCTGACCTTGTGATCCTCATCTTGTACTGAATAGGACTAAATACAAAGCAGGCAGAGAAGCTGAGATCGTCCTTGGCATGAGCACCAGGGCAAGGCTCCCTGCATGCTAGAGTAGAGGGACCAGCGGGTGGGCATTGCTCCTCCTCAGAGCTGCGTTTTCTTTCTAGACTGATGACATTATGTGCTTCACATCACTCATCTCATGACCTTGTACAACCCCTCTTCTCAAAGTGGAAGGCCATCTTTCTTTAAAATTAGGAGTTGCATTAGAATTCTTTTCAGAAACACAGGCAATTACATTATACCATTACATTTTTGTTATTTTGCATTATCAATGCACTTTAAATACTTCCAATTAAATCAGCTGACTTAAACATTTGAACCTGAAAATTAGGGTAGAAATCCCTGTAAAGATGATAGATTAAATTTAATGACATATTTTGCTCCCTCTTGAAAACCCAGTGGGAGGAAAACAAAGGAAAATGAGGTTTTTTTTTTTTAAGATAAATTTATTTAAGTAAACTGGTTTATAACATTATGCAGGTTTCATGTGTACAGCATGATAATTCAGTATCTCTAAGGGCATTTGACTAAGGGGGTACCAGGGACCCCATAAACTTGCATACTCTGAAGCAGGGTCATGTCATCTGCTGCATAAAGACAAAGGAAACTCTTTGTGTGAAAGATCTTTAATAGAATTGATGTGTATAAAAAAAAAGAACAGAATAGAGGATAATAGTTTTCCCCCCAAATACTCCAAATTATCTATCTTTCTGTGGACAATTGCCCAGCCAAATAAGTTTGACTAGAGGCAGGGACACTGAGCTCTAAAAGCTTCCCACAAAACTGAGCTGCTCTCTGACAGGGAACTGAGGAAAGGGGTTCTGATGCAAGATCCAGAAATCTGATACAGAAAGAGATACCACATCAAGACAACTGCTGCCATTGTTAAGCTCCCCAATGAATCTCTCACCCTCTTGTCTCTTTCCTGGTAGTACCAGGGTGCAGTTGGGCTGCAAAAGCAAGAGCTTTCCTGTAAACTCATCTGCCTTCCATGTTATATGGCTTTACCTGGCTATTCAGCTCCACCCATGGGTCCCAGTAGTTAGTTCGAGATAACTGCATTTAAGTAGGCGCAGGGAACATTACCCTACACATAGTATGCTATGCACTGCCAAATGACTCATTTCTCTCATCTACCAAGCCATTGACCCCTTTCACCTAGTTGGCATTCTCTTCTGGTGACCACCATCCTAGTAGATCATCTACAACTTTGTTTTCATTTGTTTTGTTTGTGTGATAACTGTAAAGATGTTAGGTAAATACAATAGTTTTCCTCTCTCTTAAAAACTGTTAAAAAATCAAAGGGAACTTTTTTGTAAAAGAAGTAGACATCATATCAAAAAATAAGAAATGACCAAAAACAAAACAGTGATTCATAAGCCAACAACAGGAAAAGACTGAAAAGACTTCCATTCTAAAGCAAAGATTTCTTCCATTTGAGAAAATTATGGTAACAGGAGTTCCCTATAGATGTGGTGTAGGAGAAACACTCAAGCAATGAGGAGCAGTTGTACATCTTTGAGCAGACCATGACCCTGTGCTGTTGAGTCACTGGAGGTTAATTCTGTGAAAAAATAAAGTGGAGGATGTCTGGACTAGGAGACACCAGGCCTAACGGAGGGCAGCAAGGCCATATTCAAAACAATCTTTCCACACATGCATTCAGGAAGCTGATGTCTCCAGAACTTTCCTCCCACTCAGTCCATCTTGCTGGCAGCTAGGCTTTAACCCTTCAGGCAATATATAAGAGCATCCCTGACTGTGGATTCTGAATAGCCCATAAAGAAAGGCTTTTATTTATGAGTATTTGAGTCTCTCCAACCTTGAGTCCCAACCTGGACCCCTGCAATCCTGCTCACAGACAGCAAGCTCTGCTTGCATGCTCAGAGTCAGTAACCAACGTTGAGTTAGCCAAGTTGAAATGTGAACTTACCACTTAAGTTCCAGAGAACTAAGTACCAACTCTAATGTGGAAGGGAGAATACAAAGATCAGAAAAGAAACAGCATGAAGGAAATAGACTCTGAGGCAAAGCAAACTTTTAAAAATAGAATTTAGAAACAAAGAAGAGGCAATCTTGAACCAGGGAAAGATAACATGAAAAGCAAACATTCAGAGAACTAAAAGGAAACTACTTTTTTGTCCATGAACTTTTATTTTTTTATTGTTGTTGCCTGTTTGTTTGCTTGTTTTGGTAAGGGGTGGTATGAAAATTTTACAAGAAATGAAGAAATGTGCATTTGTCATAATTTTCAATTTGTACAAGAATGACATTACAAATTCAAAGTATTTTAAGCACTAAATAGTAATCAAACCAAAATTTTGACTAAATGGGAAGTAAAAGAAATAGGAAGGAACAGGGCTTCTAATTTTTAATTTGTAAATGAAGAACCAATGTTTTACATCTTTGTAAAGATGTAAAACTTTACCTAGACTATTTTTGCATCTTTACCTATACTATTTTAACAGTATAGGATTTATCCCCCTAGGTGTGGTCATTATTTAAAAAAGAGTAATGCAACATATTTTTTGGTAACTGGTCATAAATATCAAAATAACTACATCAACTAAAAGTAGAAAGGAAATTCTTCTGACAAGGGGAACATGAGGGACTTCTTTTTTTATTGTTGTTTTCTGTTTCTTTAAATGAAATTTGGAGAAAATTTTAAACTATGTACATTTATAACTTAGAGAAAAGTAAATGAATTTTATGTCACCACTGTAAGCAGTCAGCAGTACTTATATAAAAGTAGAATTCCCAAGTGATTAAAAATATCATCTTCTGCAATTAGATAATGAGCATGTGTCCAAGTGTTATTTTTTTAAGTTGGGGGACAAGATGAACAGAGCTGGTTCAAAAGTATTTAAGATTATGTAATAAAGGATACTTATTTACAATTGTTCTTAACTGCAAGGCAAGTAAGCTTTCTATATAGCAATATAATCGCAGAACTTAGTAAACAAGCAAACAAATACCTTAATTTGTTCCCTTTCTACAAGTGCCTGGCAACATTTCTTATTTCTAGTCAGTTTTGTGATTAGTTGGTCAAACAAAGTTACATTTCCCAGGAGAGTAAGAGGACTTCCCTTACTCCCAAGACCAACTTAGCAAAAATGCTTTATTCATGAATTCCTACAACCCTGAATATATAGAAATTACATTCACATTCTGTAGTATTGAAATGCAGTGGATGAGATGTCATTAGGGCTTTATAAATCATAACTTGAAAATCCTTATCTAGTTCAACTAGATTAACCTGCTGGTGGTGGAGCTTTAACCAAACTTGTATCTCCTTATAACCTAGAATCTTTTCCCCTGCTCATATTGCCTGATTCATGCACCTGTTATTCATTCCCTAACTAAGCAATGTTTACTTAGAATAACACTGCTGAATATGCTGAGGGAACCACAGCATGAAATTGTTCCGGTCCACAGGGAACACACAGACCACTGATGTACTGGCCAAAGAAAGAGCAGCACATCCATACAAATGGGTCAGATTGGGGTCACTACTGACCGCTGACACTACTGACATTTTAGATCAGATAATTCTTCATTATAAGAGGCTATTTTATGCAAAGGGGAAAAAATACGCCCTGAAATCCTTATTTTGTTTTATTTCCAAGTCTTGGAGCTTTCTCCCAAATAATTATCATAAATATAACTTTAAAAGTAAATACAATAAAAATAAAATAATTTTAATGAACTCTAGATACTGTTGACTTTTCCTATGTATTTCCCTCTTTCTTAATAAAGGTGTTGTACATGAATAAGAAAAGCATTAAAGCCATATCTTCGCCAAGGGGAGATTTGGTTATAAGATTATATAGGGTTATAAGAGGGTCAAAAGAAAAATGAGAAAAGGAGATACCTTATACATAATCTGATTTAAGGCTATGAAATGGCATTATCTGTGAATTATTATTTTAAGTCTTCTCATGTATGGCATGAGTTATTGTTTTTAGAAAGACTGTGGGAAATCAGAAGTTCTGAATTACAGACATTCTGAACTGCATTTCACAAAATGCAAGGGCTAACTTAGGACCTAGGGTGAGCCAAGAACATAGCCACCATCTGCCACACTTTCATCTTTCCTTCTGTTATGTTACATATCAGAGTTCTATGTAGAATTTCATTTCAATAAAGGATTCCTAGTTCCTTCTCGTTATCACAGTCTATAATTATTAAAGGGGAAAATCACTGTTATCTGTGTCTCTTTCTGTTGGACAGATTCATTTCTTTTCCAGGGCCATCTTGAGAAGACTGCCTTTCGATTATAAGTCACTGTCTAGTTGAAGCCTTGAAGATAATATTCTAGAATTTCCCTCCCCATGCCCAGTACTGCAGCGATTAATAGTGGGTGATTTGTGACTGCATTTTTACTGCTTCATATAGGTTTATCATCTTGAAAGTTTTCCATTTGCATATATGCTATACATTTTTTGGTTGACATTTAGATATCATCCAGAGTTTAGATTATGCATTGCCTTATATTGCACTTTCTGCTAAGTGCTATGAATTCATAAGTCTGGCCAGAAATGCTGATGCAGACTAAGGGGAATGTGAGCTGCAGCTACTCGTTATTGAGGACTTACTGTGTGCTAACCCTTAGTATGAAGGGTTTTACCCACATTACCTTATTTATTCCTCAACCTATTTATTCCTCAACCTAGAACTTGAAGGTTCTTATTGCTCGCCAACTTTTATAAATAAACTGAAACTCATAAAGGATAAGTAATTTGCCCAAGGTCACCCAGCTCAAGTGAGCAGCATTGAGATTCAAACTCAAATCTGTCTGATCCTGAAGCACTCTGCTATATAGCTTCCCATACTGAGCTTTTGGAGTGAAATGAATTAAATTGGACACTTTCCACTTTTAAATACCAAACTTCTGAGCAGTCTAATTGCTGTTCTTTGGACTAAGAAGGGATGGTTATTTAAAAGTAGTGGGGGGGGGGGCGGCAAGAGGTCAAGAGAAAAATGGTTTTATTATCTCTTTTGGTCAAGGAAGAGATATAATACTGGATGGGAAAAAATAACATCAAATAGAAACCATTATGTAAGTTTGCAGTGGACTTAGGTTGATGAAATTGCAAAGGAACTCAAAGAAGATAAGGGGAGTAATGAATATGCAGTGCTGAAGATTTTTTAAAAGGCAAAGAAAAGATCAGAAGTCACTCAAAGCAGTTAGAAGTTGACCCAGTTGAAAGCAGACTCACTCCATCTTGACAAATGGAAGCAGAATGATGAGGTCCCAGTGTAGATCAGCGTTCATCTGCTACAGTGAATTTGGCCAAGAAGAAAGTTCTAGCCAGATTGCTGGATTTGAGTCCTCCCTGCCTCACTTTCCAGTTGAGTGATCCTGGGTGAGTTAGTTTAATATTTCTATACAATGTAGATCATAAAATTGTTCATCTTACTGTGACATGAGATCAAGTGTTTAGTAGAATCCCAAGCATTTAGAAAGCACCCCAAAAATGTTCTGCTATTGTTGTTATTACCAAGAGCCTCACATTTACCTAATGTTAGAAGTAGGAGATTATAAGTCAGCCAACATTTTTGAAGAATTAAAGAAGCAGAAAAGAGAGAAGTTCACTTACAGACCAGAAATAAAGGGTTATGTGCTTTTCCCCACCCTTGGGTATCAGGAAGAAAATGCCAGAGAAGGGAAAAGTCTGCATTGTTGATGAGCTCCAATCTAGTAAGACACTGAGAGTTGGCTGGAGTGATGGAATATGATGACTTGTTTCCATAAGATATATGTTCTGATGGAAGCAATGGAGGTAGAAGCATCCTCTTGTCAATCAGGGCAGGAGAACCAGGGATTAACCAAACGCAAAATAAGTCCAACACAGCGAGAGAGCATTTTCTGAGTCATTTATTGTTAGTGCCGGTCATCATTGAAAGCAAGTTGTGAAGGGAGGAATTTTTTTTATAGGAGCAGCTTCTTTCTTTGTCTTGTCCTCTCCCATGTGTCAATCAATTGAATATTGCAGAGGAGAGTAGGTGCTTATGAATGTGAGTGTCATCACCTTTTCAGCCTTCATTTATTAAACATTTTCTTTATGCCAGACTCTGGCAAGGTTATGGAAACACAGGTTGTTCCCAAACCGTGGTGCTCATTACCCAAGCCTTAGAGGGTATTGTATTGTGTATCTCAGCTATGAAGTAACCCACATAAAATTCAGAAATCATATATGCCTATTACTGACCTACAGAAATACCTGTAATACCAGGTATTAGAGGAGTGACTTTTCCAGAACTGCATCTATAACTTTTATGTTCACTTCATTTTATAGCTGAGGACCTTGAGGCTCAGAAAGGTTGCATGGTACAGAAGGTTTCACAGCTGCAGGTATAGAGTTGGAACTCAGAACAGCTGTATTCAAAATTCCAGGACTATTCCACTTGGCCAGACCACTTTCTTAGTTATGATGAGAAAAACTCTGTTCCTCAAAACCATGCTGGTTAAAAGGAAAAAAATCTGAGGACATAAGGAAATATGCATAATACCTTTGTTTACTTCAGTAAGCATCAACAAGCATGACCCAAGGTTCAGGGGCTTTGATTAAAAATAAGCACAACTCCATCATTGCTATAACCTGGTTCACCCTGTACTACCTGCAAGGCAGATGATGCATTTTGTGTTGCAAAACATCCCTGTGGTTCCAGTTTCCATTATAGAAGCCTATTCCTGACCTCCAGAAACACTACCTCTCTATTTATTCCTCCAGTCCAGGTGTGATAGTGGTATCCTGCTGTTGCTAATCTCTAGGCTAGATTGTATCTCTGCTTCTCCATTGCATGATAAACAATGACCTGAATTAAATTTCCTACTTATCCCAAGTTACTAGGTTAGACCCTGACTGTTATACAGATGAAGAAATCAAGGTTCAAAGAAGTTAAGTAACTCATCCAACATGTGCAATGAGTCTTGACAATATTCTAAACTAAATATTTTTATTCCAGAGTTTAAGTTTTTAATTGCTATATTTAATAGTACAGTTAACTTATATTTAAGGTGGTTAGTGAAATTTCTGGTATCCAATACCATGAAGTAATAGCAATGGTAATGTGATGAAAATAACAACCATTATGTTGCTGCTGCTGCCGTTGCTGCTGCTGATGATGATGATCATGGTGGAACTGGGGCTATTTGTGGTAATCTTGGTGACCATTATGTGTGATCTTTTGGAAGGGGTGTGTAGATACATTGTCCTAGTCATCACACTGATATCTCTGAATGTATTACAGGCCTTCACCTACCACCACATTCAAGAGATCATGGTCCAGCTGCTTCGCACAGTGAACCGGACAGTCATCACAATGGGGCGGGATCATGTTCTGATTGTGAGTAAATCTCGTCTTCTTTTTCAAATATTGCCAACTGCTCATGGTTAAGTAATGGATTTTCTGGAAGAACAGATCACATCAAACACCCAGTGCTTTGTGACTTTGTTTTGAAGTACATTTTTCCTCTTTTAAAAGGGAGAGCCTGAGAGTTAGTCAAGAGGTTGAAATAAAACAAAGTGTAGAACTTGTCTACCAAGTCTATGTACCAGTGGAGATGGAATGTGACTGATAGTGGTGGAGATGTGAGAGAGGAAGTCTTCTTAGGGAGTCTGGCAGAATGTTCCGGGAACCTCTTCTCTTGCCTGGAGTTAAGCAGCGCCTGGTTGCACTTGAGTTTGATTGTCTAAGTGGCTTCATTCAGTGTGAAATGCATTAGCAGATGTCAATTACTTCAATGTCTTGTTAAGAGTGGGGCTATTCTTCTGCACAAACACAATATTCAGAAGATCAGGAGATCCCTACACCATAGCTTAATTATTTTCTCTATCTAGTGGAGAACAGACCATTCAGCCTTTAATCATATTGCTTTGAATCAAGGGTCAAAAACTAATCCGTGTAGGAGCCAGTAGCAACAATGTTCACACCTCTGCTTAAGTTTACATGTGGTTTCCAATCTCACTCACAAAATACAAACCGTAATGGGGCCTGAAAAGCCTTCTGTCCTTTACTCATTTTTGTGTTCCTCCCCAAGAAGAAACATAATTCCATCTGCTGTTCCCTTGACTGTTTGTCTCCTCTTTATTAGATCTGGGCTCAGGGATCACTGAATCAGATAGATGTTCTTGCCTCAGCTACTTGGTCTTTAATGTTCAGCACCTCTCCATCTCCTTTCAACCTCTAGACTTTACCTCTTTATTTGTCTTAGTTCTTTTTAACACCTGACAGAAACATTAATGCTCACATACAGTGTGTGCATGTGTGTCTGTATGCATGTCTTTATATGTTATATTGTAAGACAATGGATTCTAGGAATGTAAGGAGTTTGCATTGCTTAAAATGGAAGGCACCCTATAGGAGTTCCTGGCATTTTGTAGGTATTTGACAAATACATGTTGAATGAATAAGTGAACAAATTGAATTGAATGAAGCATGTCATACAAGGATGCTAATGTTTAAGGATGACAAGTGCAACTCATCTCTGATTGGCATCACATGCAACTGGGCCTTATAGTTTCTAAAAATCTTAACTTCTCAAGAGAAGCTGGAAACTTCATTCACAGTTTATGTGAAATTTTCTGATCTTTAAATGTTGGCAGCTAATTAGTAAAATATATATATATAAGTGCTCTGTGATCCCCAAACAGTTAGGTTCAGCTCTCTGAAAGCCAATTTGCTTTAAACATATGTTATGATCCAGGTGTGGGGATGTTGATTGTCAATACACTATAATCCTGCTTTGGGAATACAGAGTACAAGGTTCTGAGTGTGATTCTAATAGTAGCTGTATGAGAATTTGGTCCTGGGGAGGGGGGTCAAATAAAATCTTTTTTTTCCCATTTGTTTCTATTTATTCATGTCAACACATATTTTCTTAACATTTATTACATCAAAGGAGTGGTGATATTCAATCACCAAGATATCCTGCCTTTCTGGAGCACAGAGTCATGCAAATTGGTCTTAGTCATTTGTCTCAATCAACATTTCTGATTGGGTTGCAAGCTTTTATAACTGCAGTTCACATAATATGCCTCATACAGGCGTTTTATGACTTCTCTAATTCCTGCTCCTTCTCTCTGGACTCAGAACTAAAGACGATCATCAGTCCATTTGGCGCCTTCTGTATAGAGCAGACTCTTAATTCTCTGCCCCTCCTTTGTAACAGTGATTCTTTAAGGCAGTGCCTGCATCACAGAAAGCTCCAAACAACTGTTATCCATATCATTTTCTTTTCTCTGTGGTATAGGCAACTCTGTGCCTTTGCTTTATTGTCACAGTCAAGTGAGCATAATGTGGCCTCACTTGTCAGATCTCTCTCTGATTTTTATTTAATGCTCTGCCCTGGTTGCTTGCCTCCCAACATACCTCAATGCATTCCCACCTTTGTCAGGACACACCCTGGTCTAGAACATTCATTGTATACAAAATTAAGTCATAAATGCATCAACCTGTCCTTTCTCAGCTTCTGTTGACCTGACCACAACCAAATTGTTCAGAAACTTCCCTGTCCTTTTCTCTATCAGATACCCACTAAAAATGAATGTGTGTATATTGCCCAGACATTCCTGACAATTTCTCACTTTTATGCCATTTTCGTTGTCTGTAGTTCCTTTTTGTGTCTTCTTGATCGTTGGAATTTCACCTAGTCTTCAAGGTCCAGCACAGATACATTTCTTATGAAGCTGACCCTGAAACTCACCAACCTCTCCCCATTCCTAATTGCTCAACTCTATTTTCCCTTTTTCTTTTTTTTTAAAAACAATTTCATTGAAGTATAACTTCCATGTTTTAAAATTTAACCTTTGTAGGTATTCAGTTTGATGAGTCAGTTTGATGAGTTTGATGAGTTTTCATACATGTGCAAATATCTGTGCAAATATCTCCGTAACTCAGACTACTTCCTTCATTCTCTAAATTTCCATTCGTAGTCACTTTCCATCTCAACCATATCCTCCCAGTCCTAAGCAGTCACTATTCTACTTTCTGTCTCTATAGGTGACTTTTCTGGGCATTTAAAATAAGTGAATTCATATAACTTATGGTCTTTTGTGCCTGACTTCTTTCCTTAGCATAATATTTTTGAGGTCCATTGACATTTTAGAATGTAGCAGTACTTAATTCCTTATTATTGCATACATTCTAGGAATGTATCACATTTTGTTTATCTATTCATTAGTTGGTAGATATTTGAATGGCTTGCAACTCTTGGCAGTTATAAATAATATTGCTAGAAACACAAGCACATTTTGTGTGAATGTATTTTAATTTCTCTTGGGTAGAAATCTAGGAATGAAGTTGTTAGTGCATATGGAAAGTGTATATTTAGCTTTATAAAAACTGCCAAGCTGTTTTCCATGGTGGCTATATAATTTTACATTCCCACCACTAAAATTTGAGGGTTTTAGTATCTATATCCTTACCAACACTTAGTATTGTCAATTCTTCGCATTGTAACAACTCTAATGGCATCTCAAAGTGATTTTAATTTGCATTTCCTGATGACTAATGATATTGAGCATCTTTTCATGTATTCTGTTTTTTTCTTGAGTCTTTTTCTTATCTGTAGTTGTGCCACAGCTCCTCTCTTACAGCTTAATTATTTGTGACTTAGATCTACCTGTAAATTGGAATAATAAGTTTCCTAATAGAGTTGTGATAATTAATACACAGGAAGCATTTATACATTTCTTGTACATAATATTCACTTTTTTATTCATTTGGTATTTTATGAGCTCTTTCATAAGCCAAGTGCAGTGAATCAGAAATGAGCTATTATGGTCTAGATCCTCAGGGAATCTAGACTCTCCTCCAATGGAATGTCTTTAAATTACCTAAAAATCCTCCTTGTCCAGACTCTATTTATGAGCAACTCCCTGGAGCTCTCTCCATATTCTCACTGACTTCCTAGACACAGAGGAGCTATTTTTATCTTCTCCCTCCCCCTTTTAATTATCCCACAATTCTTCTTGTTTTTTGTACAACTGACCTCAGTTCCTCCCAGATGGCTCCCCATTTGCTCATAGAGTATCTGTACACTCTCAGTCAATGGGTTCCTGGTGCTCAGTCCACTGCAAAGTGATTTTCTGCTTTTGTGCATTCCCCCTAAATTCCGTAGGCCCTTTGAGACCAGGGATCAGAATTTACCCATTCTTCCATCCTCAACACTCAACAGAGTGCCTGGGACTCTGGGTGCTTAATAAATATGTGTCAAAAAAATGAAGAAGTGAACAAATCCCTGAAAATGCAGTCTTATCTCATGCTTTTTATTTTTGTACATGCCTTTTCTCCAGTTTAGATTGCTTTTCCTTCTGCACTTAATGCTTTTTTTCTAAATATCTGGAACCCATATCTCCAGGAGTGTAGGAACTGTTTAACAATTTGCCTGTTCAGACTTTCCTGTCCCCACCCTCCCACCTCCAGTTGATTCCACTTGGAGCTCTAAGTTGTAAACTATGTCATTAGTTTCAATGACTCTTGAGTTTACTAGTATAATTATGACAATGCAAATGCTGAGTGGGGAACACTAGAGTATGTAGCAAGCATACCTTGCTAGGAACAGGAATGTGCCTGAGCTTGAAGGAAGACGTGAACAGGGTTTTCATAAGATTTAGCCTCACTTTCATAAAATGGGTTTTTTCAGCAATTCTTAAACTAGAAACATCTCTTCCAAATTAAGGGGGAAAATGATGCTAGAAAGTAATTACTAAGAGGTCAGAGTTCCCTGTCTTAGAGTGAAGGCCCCAATTTAATTTCAAATTGAAATTTGACAAGGATGAGAGATCTCCATTTCAACCATCACTTTTAATTTTCCAGGTATGACTTTTATTAGTTAGTTTCTATTGCTTGGGAATATTAAACAATCAATATTTTTGCAAATATCAGATATGTCTAGAGTCTATGAAACCCTAAGAAGACCTTGACCACGTGTGGGGCAGCAGGTTGCTCTCTCATTCTTCTGTGGCTTTATATAGTGATTTTTTTCTTCTTATTTGCAAAAGCAGGAACACTGTGATAAGAGGTGTTAGCTATTAAAGTTACAGGATGCAAATTATGATGGAACATTTGTGGTACCCAGCACACTGCAATTATCATTTGTTGGAAATAGCCTTTCCTGACTCTTCCCATAGATTGTTTGCACAAGCAATAAAGTGTTGATGGTGACAAATAAGCAAAAGGAAAATTTTGCAAAAACAAGCAAAGAGAAAAATAAAACACCTTTTACACGACTGCTGCCCTCTCTTCATGTCTTTGCTCAGGTCCAATCTATGTGAGAACTGTGCCTTCATTTAGCTGACCAACAAGTTTGACCTTGATGTTAAGAAAGACCACATGGGTGGGTAAGAAGCACAGAGAATAGGAGGAAGTCTCCACACTGTGCTGCAGAAAACTGCTCTGTGTCTTTATGCAGGATTTATCTCTCCAGATCAGGTTTATTCTGTGTATGAACGCAGCATTTTTGAGATCTTTGTCATATATCTAAGTTTCCTGTTTTGCCCAATATCAATTCTCTTTCCCTAGCTTCTAAGTTCCTGAGTCAGGGACATAGAATAGATTTTATTTCATGTACTAGTTCTAGTGACTTGGTAATGGTGACCTGTAGGGCTATTTTGAGTAGGGGTCAGAGGCTACATCTTGGATAAATGAGAAGCAGTGTCAAATTGATTAGCATTATCTGTTATAAGCATTAGATTGGGACACAGTGAGGTTTGCAAGATATTTGCAAATATTACATTGTTAGAAATCATTATCATTGGTGTTTCTCTGATCCAATCAAAAAGCTCTTTTCAGTCAAAAGAAATATTGTGCTGGCAATATTCTTGGTTCCATTAAAAAGGCTGTGGTGTAAGAGTAGAAGAATAATAGAAATCACTAGTAATCTCTAGGAGTCTGCAATTTACTGGGGGGAGGGTTTCTAAGTACTACACGTCATATTTTATCAAATGTAAGATACAACATGATTTTCTCTGTCTATAAGAAAGACAACATGCTACCAATTAAAATGTCTCAGCAGTTGGTTATTGCACTGATGATTATCTTCAGAGATGTTAAATATAACATAAGAAAGAATGTTTGACTGAAAATCACTACTGTGTGTTAGAACACATCTTTGAGTCCTCACAGGTAATTACTACTCTCCCACTGAAGAACAGTCTGAGCTTCAGGAGATAAAAGCATCCTGATCAGAGTCAGACAGGCATGTGTGGACCTAGGGAGGGAGGTCTGACTTGTCTAGTCCCCCGTGTTTCCTTCAGGAAGGCATTGTTCAATCCCATAGGTCAGAAGCAGCACAAGGGAATTTTTCCAGGCTTGAGTATGAAAATGAGGTGGTATTTCTGGGAGCCTTCCTTGGTCAATAGATCCTGTTGACTTCTCTAGAGATGGTTTCTGCCCCCTTCTTGCTCCCAGAGCTGAGGATGGGCCCTCCCAGAGAGAATCAATAAGAGAACTTAAACTCTGCCAGAAGTTCTTGGAAGAGAAACAATCTGGTAATTTTGTTGAAATTGGGATCTAGCTCTTATTTTGGGTAGTTAGCATAAGCCTTTGGGTGATATATTTTGGGCCTAATTACCCTGGTTTTCACAGAGGAGTCTATTGAGTGATTAAATAAAGGTAAATGCAATTGGCATTAGGCCAGTTCCAGATATTCTCAGCAGTTAGTTCAAAAAGGAAACAAAAAAGGTGGAACTCATCCCATCCTCCCTGACTTCACCTCGCAAGAGTGAAAGACTCTGAAAAATGCCTGAGTCATTAGGTACAAGGGTTTCAGAGCTCTGAATTTCTTTTCCAAACGGTCAATAACTCATTTGTGTATAAACACCTCTGACTAGAGACCCAGAGGCCTGTGCAGGGCCTGCAGTTCAAAGGTTCCAGGTCCACACACCCCTATCTCATGGACATGAGTTGGGGTCCCAGACAGAAATGATTGGTGGGTCCTTGACCAGGCAGCAACCAAATACCTTCTTATCAAAAACAGTATTAATATAAAAACTGTCACTTACTGAGGGCAGATCCTGTGTTTCAGGGAAAGAGTTAAGTACCTTATATATTTTGCTGCATATAGCCTGTGTAAGGACCTCTATTTTACATATAAGATAACTGAGGCACATAGAGGTTGTGTAACTTGTCTAAATCACATAATTTGTCAATGGAAGGAATATGATTACTAAGATTTGAGCCCAAGTGGTACTGTTTCTAGAGTTCCTGCTCTTAGTATAGTAAGTATACTATTGTATTAAGTATTATATAGTATTGTATAGTATATATTTAAGAGTATATTTCACTCCTATACCACTATTATCTTAAGTTGTTTTTAGGCTTCGGATATTTTTAAAGTAGTAATGAGCAACTTGAATCCAGTGTGCTACCCTGTCTAGATTATGGAATCTAATAATATTGCTGAAATGGCACCTTTCAGAAACCCACAAAATTGCACAGAAATATTGGTGGTTTTATAATGGCAATGATATCTCTAAGGTTAATCACCTCAGCTCTGGCATTTTTACTATTGAAACCTGTCAAATTAGAACAAAAAATATTTGTGTGTTGGTACTTACAAAATAGCAGGTTTAATAGAAGACAAAACTAGAAGAGATACTTGGAGATTCTGAAGGATTTTTTTTTTTTCTTTGTGACTAGGTCTCAATATTTTTGCCTATGGAACCGCAGGCTCACATTGCCCAGGGTACCACAGACTCAAGTAATCCCCATCCTCAGCTTCCCAGGTAGCTGGGATTACAGGTGCACGCCATCATGCCCAGCTATTTTTTTGGGGACTAGGTCTTGCTGCATGCCCCAGGCAGGACTCGAACTGCGATCCTTGGCCCTGGCCATGGTTTCCTAGCCTGCTGCTTACAGCATGCGCCACCATGCCCAGCCTTCTGAAAGGTTTTTAAGGGATAGTTTCCTCCTTCTATAACTAGGTCCTCTGTAGGTTCTGTTGATTTTAGTTCTAAAGGCCTCTCAAACTCAAATGTTCCTCTCTATAATCGCTGGTTCTCATATGGATATAGTTTGACCATCATTCACTGTTACCATTGGTCTAGTGTTCTACCAGACACACTACACTCTCTGCTACCTATTGAATTCTTGCCTTTGTGGTCAGTGTGTTTTTAAAGTAGAACTACTGCTATTGGAGAAATAGCATAGTGACCCACAGTGATCACCAATGAAGACGCAGATTCTCTTCATGGCTCTCAGGTGGCAAGTCTGCTCCTGCCTCTCCTCCATGATCTTTACCTTCCACTCTTACACCAATCCAAAAGAAAAACTCTGTGAGTCCCAGAATGCTCTTTTCTCGTTTACCTCTGTGCATGTCTTTCCCCCTGTCTGCAACAGGCTATCTGTTGACCTTTCCTTCCAAAACCTACTTCCTACTTCATGCTTTGGCCTGGGAGGCATATCTTGATCCACACACCACTCTGGCATGAACCTCCATCATACACTCATCATCCCATCATGAGAATATCCTTCTTAATTCTACAAAGCAATGTGTTGCTCCATCATCTCCGCATAGCCAGGAAAAATGGGTCCCTGGCAAACAGGATAAGCTCAATGAACCCCTACTGAAAGGAATGTGATTTCTACTCTTTTATTTATACAGAAACTATCATGCTTTCCCTTAACAAACATTTATTTTATTACCCTTATATTAGAGACTAAGGGAGGAGAGAGAGTTGTTGCTGAATAAATGAACAAGTGAAAAGGAGTAGGAGAGGATGAACGTTGTCAGTAGTACATAGTAGTTAACATTACCGGAGGACCTGCAATGTGATGGAAATGATGTTTTAAGGGCATTATCATGTTTAATCTATGGGACTAGCAAAAAAATGTGAATCTTTCTCAGAGCAGAAACAGTGATCAGAGGATATAAGCCCCTTTCCCAGCATCACATGCAAGGGAAGGAAGAAACTACAGCCCACACCTTATACATCTTGCTGGTATGTCTAGGAAATTGTTTTTCTGACATAAAATCAATCAAGTTGAGTAAATCTCAGAAAAAGAGAGAGAGATGTAGAGAGAGCAAGACACAGATAGTTATTAGAATATCAAATTTAGAAAGTAATAACAACTATTCAAAAGACATGAAATGCCTTTTGTTGACCAAAAGATGGCATCACTACTTTGGGGTAACTTGTTTGCTGCTTGATATGGTAGTGTGAATGGTGGGATGATGGGTATGTTCTGTGAATGGGGAAACTTTGCTTTAATAAGAAATTGTACTAAATAAGTACTAAGACTGTACTTAACAATAACATATCAATATAATGTGGACATGCCATGATAAAATATAATACAAATGTGCAAAACACAGATTAACATCTCAACTCCCAAGATACCCATAACATAGAGGCAGAAGTCAATATTGATTAGACTTCCTAGAACTAGCTCTTGCTTTTAATTGACTTGAAAGCTTTAACTAAGTGGAAAAGGGATCAGGCTTTTGTAGTTGGGAGTAGTATTTCCTGACTTATCTCCTCTCCTGGTCTATGAAATAGTCTCACACTCCTCAAGATCATCTTTCTTCGGTGAAATCACTGTTTCTGTCCATTTGTCAATGACATGTCATAGCGAATTTTCTCTTGACCTATCTAGGTCCCTTAGTTAACTGTGAACTGTGAGGAGAGGGATTATGGCTTGTTACCTGTCAGGTTCCTGGCAGTGAATAAAAGCTTGACAAGTAGCAGTCACTCAGTCAAACTGATCAGAGTCAATTAATGGAGATAACCAATAGAAAAGACAAATTAATGTCTAGCCCCAAAAGTTTTCTTATTTAAGAAACAAGGTGACAAAAGATACACTTTATGTTAGACTTTTCCTTATTATATATGCATAATATGTATATATATATAATCCTGAACTACTTCACCAGCCCTCTGAGATAGAGTTCTTTTAGACAAATTAAAGTTTAAGAGATGGGGCATTCTTTAAACCCACCTTCTTTTCTATGTGAACCACATGATAAGAATTATTAAGAGGAAATATGAGAATCCATACTTTGTTCTTATAGCTGCTGCATGCTCTCTGATTTGCCCAACTGAGCAAGCAATGGCTATAATTAGAGTATGCACCTAGAGAACATCTGCCATGCTGTGGGTGCCACGGCATTGTTACAGGATGTAGAGTGACCTTGTGCGTGAGCAGAAAAAGTGAGCTCAGTTCCCAGGGCTGGTTTCTGGAGTGGTTCCACTGGCCACTCAGTATGGCCAAAGAAGGGAAGGCAGAGGCATATTTTGAGGATTGCCCATTAAGCACTAGGAAAAAAACAACCAAAAACCAGTCACAAAAGAGCAATAGGTCATCCTCCTAATGAAATTACCTCACAGATCTCTCAATGTCTTTGGGTTTCAGTTAGTGGAGCTGGCTAGCTCTAATTTGGAACAAATACTTTCATGTTTGTTCTTAAAGGTCAGACTATGCTATTCCTCCTGTTGTATTTCTTGGCCTGAAAGAGAGACTTACTTTTCTGGTCCTTGGAGAAATTTCGAACATTATGTCTGCCATTGAGCATCAATTGACAAACTTCACACTCAGCACTGCTTTCACTGGGCTGTGAAGTTGTAGCACGTGGTGCAGACCTTGAATGACTTTATTAGCTGGAGGTTCATGTCCTCTTTTCCTCAAGGAGTAAGAAGGCTTTATTGCATGACCAGGAAATCTTTCTACTTCACAATTCTGCTCATCACTTTCCTCATCTATCCAATGGAACTAATGGTCATTACCTGTCAACCCCATGTTGAGGGTTGAATAAAAATATCTGTGTATGACTTGCAGCACAGGGCCGACTACATAAAACCATTACTATCCTCCAGGACTATAGTTTTCTCCCTACTTTGACACAAATATTATGAATAAGATTACAAGCCATTTCATGGTTTTGGGAGCTATCCTGGATTGCGAAGTAATATTAAGCTGTTGTTACAACTGAACTGCAAGTAAAATCTTCCTTGAGATGAGACTGGCCCCCATAGAGAGACCTGGAACACAGACTGGAAAGAGAAATCCCATCACTGTGAGTCTTTCCCTGGGAAGACCCTGAGGCTGCTCATGGAGACCCCCTATTACAACAACTGCAAATGAAACAGGCTTCCCCAGCAAATTCCCGGCCCACATCATCCTGACCTAGGGCACTAATCTTCTTATATGTCTCAAAGGAATCAATTTTGTCCAATGAACATTTACAATCACAGGTCATTCTTGTGTATTTAGCTACCTTCATACTGTGATGAATCTGTATAGCCACTGAATATATAGGTTGATCCTATTTAATAGCCCAAGAACATTCTATAACTTAAACATAGACAAATATTATGGGAATATAATAACAATCACAACAAAGGAATCATAAGGGAACCTCAAGATCAGAAAGGAGAAAAATGTAGTCCCTCACCAAAGACTCTAGATCTTCCAGAGCTGAGACCTAGAAACCCTGTTCTGCACTTATAAGATACAAATTCCCCTAGATTCCATTTTCTTCCTAATGATTTTACTTTCCTTTTATAATCAGGAAAAAAAAAACTTCAAACCCCATTTCTTTAAAAATAGAAATTAATGTAGTAGTCAAATTTACTGAAGATTTTCGCTTTTCTTCTGATCTATGAAGCCAAAAAGGCAGATGGTTTCATTTTAAAGATGGAGATGAAGAACAGAGGTGAATTTTCGAATTGACAAAAAAAATCATGGGCAGAAATCAGGGCTCTTGGCTATCTCCTGGTCCATATCTCTTCCTTGGCCTGTTCTTCTATCCATATTTTGTCTCCATTCATCTAACAAACATGTATAAAGCATATATAGCATCTCAGACAATGTGATAAATGCTCAGAGGATTCCAGAGATGCAGACTACAATTCTTTCCCCTAGGAATTTGCTCTCTGGTAAAGATGAACACAAGAGATTGACAAAAGAAATGTCAAGATAATATAAGCAGCAGTCTGAACAAAGTGCTGTGGGTACTCAGAGGACAGAGTGACTAATCTCATGGCAGGGGCGGGGGATGATCAGAAAAAGTTACAGAGAGGAGGTGACATTTAAATTGCAACTTACTGTATGGCATAAGAATTAAAATCCTAAGTTTCCAACTTTGGCAGACCTTGAAAGACTCCAGCCTCTTTACTTCATGCTTGTGGACTTTGGCAAATTACTTATCTCCTTCCAAATTTCAATTAATTCTTCTAGAAAATAGAAATAATCATCAGCTACCTCTCCGATTCTTTTGAGGAAATAATGGAAGCAAATCATTTAGCAAATCCTTGTAAATTAAAAAAAAAGTAAGGCCTTTAATAATAGCATGTCTGCTATTAATTTATTTATTCGAATATTCGTTAACATTATATCCCATTATAGACAAGTAATGGAACAGCATCCCAGGTAGATGGATCACCATATGCAAAGTGATTGACAAGGGGGCTTTTATTTTTTGGAAAGTGACAAGGAGAAGACTAAGGGAAAGTAGAATGGATGGAAGTTCATGTACTAGGCTTGAGTCAGATTGAGAGATCTTACTAGTAGTAGGAGAGATTGTTATACTCTAGGATGGTGGTGGGGTATCGTTAGAGATACAAAAGTCAGAGAATGACATGGTCAGAGGTATATCTTAAGGAGATCCCCAGGCAGCCAGGAGAAGTCTGAATCTGGCCAACTAAGAGAAAATAAAATTTGAAGGTCAGTGCAGTGGTTCACATAGAACAGACAGGACTAGTGAGGGTGAAGTCTCATTTTAACCAAATAAAGATGTGTAGATTTTACAAGGTGAATAAAACAGTTTCTACTCTCAGGACATTTAGCATATGGCAGGAGAAGAGGGAATAAACAACAAATGGTGATAATTAAGACAACCATCACAGGAGAGTAACAGGGTAGTGATAAGAGACTCTGAAGGAGGGGGCGTGGCTGCAAGTGGGTGACTCAGAGTAAAACTTGTGCTTATTGTCAGAAACCTAGTGGACCATAGAAGCTCTTGCAGGCATCCATAATTTTCTTGACTGGCATTGAGAAGGGAACTAGTACCTGTTTATTGTGGGGGGGAAGGTGATTAAGAACCAAAGTTCACCCAAGAAATTTCCTTGGAGTTCATAGATGTGTAGTAGTAGGAAGAGAAAGATACATTTCAGGACATTCAGCCAGGTCAGTGGTCAGTGCTGGTGAGTGTGGGTGTTCCATGTGGCTTTACTTTGCGCTCATTGATCCCTAATGCTAATGTGGCAGAAAGCAGTGTGTGTGTGTGTGTGTGTGTGTGTGTGCGTGCGCGCGCACGCGTGTGTGTGAAGCAAGCACAATACAATAAGAACAGATAACTGCTTGTATCTACCATTACCCATTTGGGAATTTTACCTATGGGATTAGGTCATTCCTACTGAAAGAGCCATGAGAACTACTCTTGCTTTCAACAATTAAAATGACTCAGCTCATTTGGCTCAGGAGAAAGAAGGCTCATCTGTCAACATAACCAGGGTATTACTGTGTCTCATGTGCTACCTGGGAAACCAAGCCAGGCACTGATTACAGGTCACTGTGTTTAGTGGATGATTGGAAATACATATTGAGGTTTTGCCAGGAGGAAAAAATATAGCCTTCATCTGAGTGGAGTTTTATATAATTTACTTGTGGATTCTGAGAATTTTTGAAAGTGATCATGATAATAAAGCTTCATTTGCTTTAGAGAAAATATTCAGTGTTGTGAAATTATTGTCTTTTCGTTGTAGTTCTGGTTTAAGCCAGGGAAAAATGCTTTGCCAAAAATGCTTCTTTAGTTAGACATACTCTGTCTCCTTTAAACTGCATTTTGTCTGAAATAGATGAGGTCACATGTAATAAATCCTGGCATTTTAATGGAAACATTATAGCAAATATAGTTAACAATCTGCCTTAATTTCAAAACTAATTTTCTCTTCCCATACAGTAAGACAGTGTCTCAGTAAAATGTGCAAATGCATTGGGTTTAATTATGATGGCAATTTGTTCAAAATAAGGTCAAGCCATACTGTCACTGTTTGAGATAAAGGTGTTGGCAGAGTGGCAATAGGAAAGGATGGTGGTAGCTTGATGTTCCTAAGGTCTTGAATGCCATGGAGATCACAGTGGAATTCGAAGCCCTGGTCACATTAGCTGCTGAAAGCCCTGGTGAGGGAAAGGCTGGATACTTCTGGCAGCACAAATAGAGCTTGTGCACACCGATGTACCAATAGATGAAGGAAAGCACTGATCATAATTTCTTCATGTCTCTCCAGTGGATCAAATTCATTCATTTATTTCTGCAAAAAAATCTTTGAATTCCATCATACTAAGTGCTGTGATACAAAGGTGAACAAAATTAAGAAGGATTTCTATCATACAAAGGTCATAAGGTAATGAAAGCAAAAGATATGGATCAAAGGATGACATAATACATGTACAAAGATAATGTGCTATGGACTTTGATATAGGGGATCCTGTATCAGATGAGTGTATTAGAGGGGTGGTTGGTGTGATCAGGGACATCAGTGCTGGTATTCATGGAAAACTTTACCGGGGGAGTTCCAAAAGATCTGGAAACTGGACAGGGAGGGTAGTATGATGGGGAACATTCTAGAGAGAAGGAAAAATAGACAAGGTTCTTTTAAGGGCCAGTGTTGGAAATTTCCAAGGCAGAAGTAGATGGGGCCTCTGATCATTTTTATAGATCTGGTCTTCCTAAGTTTATCAAGAAACAATGGAATGGTTTTTAGCCAGAGTTTGGCATGGTTCAGATACAAATTTGGCAATGACTGCTTTTACTGCAGAAATATATGTAGATGTAAAAATATATTGGAAGGGAAATAGAATACGTTAGGGGAGACCAGTTGGATTACTTTGGTGGAGGCCAATTGAGAGAATATGTTTGGAACAAGGTACCTTATTTTGACAGGCATTGAGAGGCTAACTTTGATACTTTGTTGCCTCTAGCAATGAGAAAACCAAACCAGTCTTAGACTCATTCTTCATGGGCGGAAGGTCCTATAGGATGTGAATAGAAATCATATAGTTGTGGTAGGGTTGTGAAATGTGATCAACAGGAATCCAAGCTGTCTCTTACTTAAAAGATGGGAAGGCAGTTGAAAAAAAAAATTCCAAAGGAGGGTATGCTCTTTAAACCAGTCATATACCACCCGGAGTGGTCCCTCAGTGCTTTAAATTGCAAATAATGCTTGAAAAGCATAATGACCTTAAAATATCTAGGTTTTTAGAACTTAAAGACATATTGAACTGAAAGAGATAGGTTTTTAGATATATCAAATTTCCTGGAGCAGCTAGAAATGAGAGCCTTTACAAATGAAGGTTATATTGAGGCCTTTACACAGCTAATGAAGAAATTGTACCTAGAGATAAGAATGGGTTTTAAGTCTAATGTCAATGGTTCCTATAACTACTCTAAGCCATGGTATCTGGTACACTCATACATTCCACCCTAACCACATAGCTTCTAACACTAACTTCTTCCACATGACTTCTGGGACCCTTAGATCATCCAGCCTTTTATACTGTCCCATGCTTGAGACCGCAGAGACCCAACTCTTGCTTTGTCTCTCACCTCCAGGATTCCATACAAGAATCTTTCATTCCCTGTAGTACCATGCTGTGCTTTCTATGCCTGCATATTCTTCTGGATCACCGAAGACTTTGTTACTTAGCATTTATTATCAGTGTTTCTGGTCTTAATAAAACTGGGAGAAGTTAATTCCTTAACATCATTTGTCTACACCAAGAACATCTTAATAAGCCTGATTCTGAAAAACTCTGTAGACACATGAAAGCCTCTTCTGTCCTCTCTCTCAATTTACTTTATACAACAAATGAATGAATATGCATTTATACTATATTTGTTGTATGTCCCGGATTGTGCTCACCCTTTAATTGTTGGGACTCAGTTGTCAGACAAGGGTTACGGTCATCATATTAAGAAAAGGAATTAGAGTCTCACTCACCTTTCTCAAGGTCATCTTAATAAAAGAAGGCAGCAGACGAATACCTAACCCAAGATTTTTAGTCTGTGGCGGACTCATTTACCATCTCCTTGCCCTGCCCATATTATTAATGAACTTGTTTTAAGTACCTCACAGACAATGGAAGGGGTATGGGGAATGGGAAGGAATCATGTGATGGGTGTGTTTTTTTCTTTTCAATTCTCTCAAAAATCTTAATTATCCAATTAGAAAATGTGTTTGGTGTTAATGTGGCTTTACAACATGTTGAATATTTGAGAATCTACCTGTTTAACAAAGAGGCTTGGTAGCAACTTCAACACTCACAATCTCTAACAAGAATTTGATTAAATTACTTTGATTTCATCTTCTATTTTGGGGACATATTGATATTTGTCACAGTAGGGATACAAAGTTGTCTTTTCACAATAAAAATTATGAGAACAATAATGAACGAAATATACTGGATAAATTATAGCTCAGGTATATAGCTCATTATGCAGGCATAATGATAAAAGTTAGGAAGGTGTACCCATCTGAATGAAGCAAAGATCTGTTCCATTGTTTCATTCCTCCAGACTTGCTCCCAGGACATATAATAGTCCATGGGGGTCATTGCTATACTAAATTCTGAATTTGTTCTGTTTCCCTGGGAAATATATAGAGGTAATTGTAATGAAAAAAAGTTCTTTTCCTATGACTACTAAGGTATCCTTCTTAAGTTTCCATTTTGTAACCAAAATTGACCCAAGCTAGTAATGGAGTCTTAAAACCTAGAAAAAATATGTAAGTTTATTGCAAAAGATAATATCCCATTTAAAACAGTTTATAAATTTACAAAACCTTACATTAGTACACAGACTTTAAGAAGGTGCTCTATAGATGAGCTAATAAGTTCCAAGTTTAATGAATACACATTTTTTTTAACTATAGAGAAAGCAGCTACATAAACTCCTGCCACTTAGGTTGATGTATTGTTCTCTTTCCTTTCCATTTTATAAATGTATTTTTCCATTAAGCCATATAACCTCAAGTATAGCATTTCTGTAAAATATCATGGTAGATGGGACATAATATTTTATAAAAAAGTCATTTTCACATGAGTAGATGAGTATAGAGTTTGGGTATTTGTATATGTGTATTTTATTTTAACAGAGAAATGATCATTTTTTGTTATCAGGAAGGTATTTACTGAAATCTTTTCCTTCATAATGATTTCAAATGCTCAATTTTCAGAAAACACCTCCTTTCCAGTTTCAAGTTGGTGGCCTAAGCCAAACTGTGTTGTGCCTTTGGTATGGAATCATATAACCTTGTCTGGTTTTAGTTCTAGAAATGTCAATATATTCCTACCCCACTTTTACTTAATGCAGGAAAGGGTTTATTTGAGCTCCCAAACATGTGCATGGCAACATATGCTTCTTAATTATCTAAGTATTATATCCTCGTGCAGATTATCTTACATATCTCTTCATCATTCCTGGCCACTTGCCAAAAAATCAGCTCAACCCTGGCTCATTCTGCTTATTTAATGTTGGAGTATGCACAAAGCAGTTATAATAAGTAGAGTAGGTGTTTATAACTCCATTCAAAAATAGACAGAATGCTGAAATTTCAAGCATTTTGCTAAAGGCAAATGGAGAACTCTACTCTGTTACCTGGGGTCTCTTAATTCCATGGATGGGATGATTTTATTTCTAGCATGCTGCTTGAGAATATAAATTAATTTGAAAATTGGCATAAGCAATGCAAATTAAGATGGAAGTGCCACTACAAGATAAAATTATATAAGAGATCCCAAATGATTTCGCTCTGTTGGTCTATCCTCTGTGCTGTTCTTTTCCATTGTTGGGGCCAACTGAGAGTTGATTGTGTGAATACAGAAAGATCTGTGGATTTTAGCCAGTGGTAGCATATCTTATTGAAATGTGACTTTTTTCATATGACAAGTGTATTTATCTTAATTTCAACTTAATGTTATATATTCTGGTCTCATTTTGTGGGTTTAAACATTACACTAGAAACAGAACAAGAACATCTTGAATGACATTCTAAGACTTAAATAGTGCAAGCTGAGGTTCCGTGCCAAATTTCCCTCTCTGCTCTCACTGAAATAGATTTTGCACTGCAGCACTGTGACGGGGGGAGGTGAAACTGTCAGGGTGGTATGCTCAATTAGTTTCAATTTGCAGTGGGGTTCATACATCCCATCTTCACACAGATGCTGCATTCTGCAAAGACTAACACAGACACCTGATCTTCAGCAAAGGGGGTTAGAGGAGCCTCCTTCATTGATGGTTTCAGGGTCCCCTTTTAAACAGCATCAACCCAACCATAGGCTGGTAGAGAATTAAAGGAAAAGGAATATAACCCTTGCCTACTGACCCTCTTCCCCAAGAACAGGAAGCAATTAGTTAATAATAATTTAGTAGTTTGTTCAGCCATGCAAATAGACAGGACCCACTTTTTTTTTTTGTTGGGGGCAGGGGGTCTTGTTAAAAAAAATGAGTCAGACTTTAAAATAACTCAGACTTTGGAAAGAAAAGGTCTTTAATACTAAAATGGAAAAAAATATATATGTGTATATATATAATCCTCACCCCCAGTCTTGCTGCTTCTTCAATCAGGTGACCATTGCCTGGTCATCAGGAAGAGAATATGTAGATTAATATAATTTTGATCCTATCTACAAGGCTGTTGCAGGGATGAATGGGTGAGAACCGGAGTTATGTCTTATTAATGTTGCTGGCTAGATGAAAAGGACAGACAAGCTATGGTATGCTGTGAATAATGCTTCAGGGAAATTAACTGTGGAATCTTAAAATTCAAACCCAAACCAGATCCTACCTATTTTACCTAGTCAACCCCAGGGCAGAGAAGAAGATGGTTTAAGGTGAGCCCTGAGCAGCTACATATACAGGACAGTCACACAACAATTCCTCACACTGTAAGGTAAGCGTACTCTGTCATAGACTATAAGGCTCATGTGGCATGAGCTGACAAATCCTTGATTTGGGATCAAGGACTGATTAAACCCGAAAAGGCCCAACTCACCAGGGTAATTTTGCATTTTTATACCCTGCCAACTTCTATTGTGCTACATACCCTCAAAATCTAAAAAAACAAACAAACAAACAAAAAAAACACTAGTATGTATCTTCAATTGTTTTTCTGGGGTCTTTGCTTATTTCTTCCTGCTCTGCATAACATTTTTTTTTCTTTGTTTCTTTTGGGATGATGATCCCAGGATGGGAAGGAAAGCCTTAGCATTATAAAGTGCCATGGGATTACTCATGGAGGGGTTCTAGACTAGCAAACCAGGATGCCACCTGGATGTGTGATGGGGAAAATGACAAGTGGTCACTCTGGGGTCCATGAAGTCCTCAGCAAGCAGTGGCACCCACTCAGATGAGGCTGGTGACAGGGTTCCAGCAGCAGCTAAATCAGCCTGTCTTGCAGGTCTAGAGACTTCTTCACTGAGAAGTAGGGAAGGCCATAAGTAGTGGTTCCCCACCTTGGGGAGCCAGCTATGAAATGGTCTCAACAAAGTTAGATCCACCAAAAGCATTTCTTCTTCACCTTCTTGGCTTTCCGTCTCAAGTCCTGTTTCTCAGGGACTGGTGGTTCTGCCAGGGACTTTGGTGGGGGAGATGCCTCCTCAACTGGTTCCACTTCTTCCAGGTTCTGTAGAACTTCATGAAACCTACCTTCCTGCTGTCGAAAATCATATTCTACACTGAAAAACACAGAGAAAAAAGGAGGAAAGTAAATTTAAATCAGTACATACTAACTTAGCATATTCAAGAGTTCAACTGACATGAAAGAAGGACTTTGAGGTGCTAGGTGGTATGTAACATTAGGAATATTTGTCCCATTTCTCCAGACCTCCAGCTCCTCATTTATTAAATTGTCACTTACAATGCCTTCCTCTTGAAGATAATGTTATTACATTTCAATGAGGCATGAAATAGGGCAACCTGATAGTAGTAAATATTGCTCCCATCTCTTATACTTATCATTGCTCCTAATTGTCATTTTTTTACACATTACAAGCAAAGCCGCTTCATTATAAGAGGCCTAAATAATACTGAGAAATAAAACTAACAACCATTTCCTTATCTATAACTGGGATGTTATAATAGCACCTATCTCAAAGACATTCTTTAGAATTATGTGCTGAGAGTAAGAATACAAATGAAATTTTTAGAGTAGTGCCTGGCAGGTAGTAAGCCTTCCATAAATGTGAGCTTCTATTACTGTAATTATCATCATCATTACTGTTATTACTACTAATATGTCTTGCTCTTTACCTGCTTTCAGTGGTGGTTCTTGAAGAGCATTTTATTATGCTCAGTCCTCCTCAATATAGACATATCAAACATTCTCCTTTGATGGTATTTCCGAATTCCATTTTTTTGTTCGATTATTTAAGTTGTTTGTTTTGAAGTCATTAATGTACAGATCCCACAGTGTTGTCTGTCCAGAGGTCTGGGAGGTGAACATGACACCGCCAGGAAGCAGGGTCACAGAGACAGCAGATGCGCAGAAGCTCCAGCCTGCCCAAAGTAGGTCATCCTGCCTGTCACTCAGGTTAAACTTCCCCAGAATCTGGAGAGTCAGGGCCAGAGAGAAGTACTCTTGCAGCCATCCTTGCAAGCTGCACAAAGATCCTTTTGGCCTTCATTGTTCATTGTCCTCCATGAGAGATTTACCTCTGGAGGAGTTTCCAATGTCTAGACACTTACAAGCAGGTTCTTATGCTTTCAGCTGTGTGTTTTCTGATTTCAGGGTGGAGTTCTCAAATGACTCAGGGATGACCAGCCAGGGTGGGAGGGAGGCAAGTGGAAAAAGGGCAGGATTCTGAAAACAATACCTTCCTCTGGCTTAGCCAAGCGATGTAGGGAAGGTTTCTAGTGAAAAAAGAAAGACCCCACATTGGTTTGTGAGTGCCATGACTGACCCTTTGGTCAATCTTCTTACCCAGGATGGCAAAGAGACTGTCAAACAGACACTTGCCCTTCTCTCCAAGTCCCATATCACCTCCCAAAGACCCTCTGACAAAGTTAGCATTGCTGAAAAGGCAAATCAATGATATTACTGATGAAGTTGCCAGACCGTAAGATCACCACATATTACTAATGAAGCTGCCAGACAGTGCCTTGACTGGGCATTCTGAGATGGATGGGGAAGGGTTAATGCTTTGGAAAGCTGAGCAGTCTGTTCTGCAGCTGCTTGGGGTCCAATGGGGTCTTGGTAATTGTGGATCATTGAGGAAAGACTTCTGATTATCTCATTGCTGAAGTTTGGTAATTTCACCTAGGTTTTCTTTTTGGCTTTTATCCTTCTGCTTCCTCCCTAGTTTCCTTGATAGGGACACATTCCTGGCTGGGTGACCTATAAAATGGGGGAAATAAAAGCTGTGCTTTTCAAAGAAAATTTGTGTAGCTCTTTAGTTGTGAAATCATAGGGATCATTTTTCATTTCCAAATGGCAGTGTTCGCTTCTACAAAATGAACATGGTGCTTCTCATAAGATCCCCACCACATGTGCATGTACAACACAACACCATGCACTCTGTCAGTCATCCAACAAACATTTCTGAGCACTGTCCACATGCCAGACTCTGCTGTGTGTGCTGGAGAAGGAGTGAAAGAAAGACAGACATTTTCCCCATCCTTCTGGTGCTGGTAATTTGGTGGCTCTGTGTCTCAGTCAATGTTAAGGAACATTGGGAGTTACTAGGGATTTTTTAGCCCAGGTTCAGAATTTGTCAGGTAAGTGAGCAGAGGTATCCACATACTCATAATGAGGTTCCCACTTCATCCACACATAATGAGGATATACCACTGGGTGCTGAAACCTTTTTTGTCTCTGGACAAAATGGATTTCTGTCTGTATCACCTATATCTCTCCATACTAAAAAGTTAAGGAGATGGATACAGAGGCTGAGGAAAAATTATTTCAGCACCTTCTGCATTGTTCAAAGGGAGAAATTTAAAACAGTGAGTTATAAACTCTCATTCTTAACCACTGGTTCATAAGTAGCAACGTTCACATTCATATTTCGTCTAGGTCTTGAAATAGCCCTACCCCCCGCCTCTGGGGCAGAACAATGATCTTCATCCTGAATTAGATGAAGGTAGTGACCAACTGCCTTCTCACCCCTAAGTTTCCTATGCTGTCTGACATAGAATATTCTATCCACCCAGTCATGCATCCATAAGTCCATCCACTTATCCATCCTTCTTGTCACCCCATTCTTGCTTTCATTTATCTTCCCATCCATCCATCCATCCGTCCATCCGTCCGTCCGTCCATCCGTCCATCCGTCCATTCATCCATCCATCCATCCTTCCCTTTGCACTGGACCTGACACTATTCTCAGTTTCTGGGACAACACAGTAAGTTACTTAGAAGTTGATACTGCTATTTAAGTTCTTAGTCCCCAGTATGTAAGACAGATGATTGCTTTTGATTATGCTTTGTATTTGTCTAAATTATCCCTATTCTCCAGCTCCTCCTATACCTACACTAAATTATAAGGCCATATACCTATAAACCAGCCTCTTCTTTTCTTTATATGTGACATGTATCTGACTTCAAATTCAAATAAACAACAGCAAATCACCTGAATATGTAGGTATCATATGTCCTGAAATAAAACCACACATATATAGTCAAGTACTCTTCAAGGGAGTGAAAAACTTACCTTGGAAGAAGGATAGCCTCTTCAATAAGTGGTGCTGGGAAAATTGGACTAAGCCATGCAAAAAATGGACCAAGAAAACTCCCTTACTCCATGTACAAAAATCAACTCAAAATGGATAAGAGTCTTAGAGATCAGACTTAGAGGTCAGTCTTAGACCTGAAACCATAGCATACATAGTAGAAAACTTGGGCAAACTCTCCATGAATTATAGTTCAGAAATCCCTTTCTAGAAACATCTACAGAAGGCAAAAATATGAAGGAAAACATAAACAGATGGGACCACATCAAACTAAAAAGCTTCAGTACAGCAAAAGAGACAACAGAAAGAAACTAAAAGATGCCCAACTGAATGGGAAAAAATTTTTGCCCTCTACATGAGTGACAAAGGTTTAATAATGAAGATCCACAAGGAACTCACACAACTAAACAAAAGCAAAACAAAAAGCCCAATCAAAAAAATGGGGAGAAGAACTAAAAAGACACTTCTCCAAAGAGGAAATACAAATGACCAACAGGCACATGAAAAATTGCTCTACATCTCTAGTAATAAGGGAAATGCAAATCAAAATCACAATGAGATACCACCTTATACCAGTAAGAATGGCCACATTCAAAGAATGGACAAGAATTGCTGGTGAGGATGTGAAGAGAAAAGAACACTACTACACTGCTGGTGGGATTGTAAACTAGTCTAACCACTATGGAAAGCTGTGTGGAGGACCCTCAAGTTAATGAAAATGGAACAATTGCTCTCTTGGGAATCTATTCAAAAGAGACTTCAATGTGGGTACAAAGGGACACCTGTGTGCGGATGTTTACTACAGCACAATTTATAATTGCAAGGTCATGGAAGCAACCTAAGTGCCCCAAAACAGATGACTGGATGAAAAAAATGTGGTACATATATACAATGGAATATTACTCATCAATTAAAAATGACAAATTCGATGAATTTATAACAACATGGATGTACTTAGAAGAATCATATTAACAGAAACAAGTCATAAAGAGAAAGACAGAGTCAAATGGCTTCACTAATATATGGGAAATAGTGAAAAAACAAACAAAAGACTTGAGGAAAAGTCAAAACAAGCTAAGCACCAAACTGAAGTGCACAACTTTGAGCAGGAGGGGAGGGAAGGGGGGTAAACCCCCAGGATTACAATGTTACAAAATTTATATATAAATAAAAAAAAATGTAGGTACTCATAATAGCATTCTAAAATCAGTTAGGGAAAAATAAATTTCTTGGTGATTCCAGAATATGTGTTGAAGCAGTAGTGTTTGGGAGACAAGAGCCAGAATTATATTCTTCCTCATCCTCACATTTTGAAGTACAGCCCAATTCAGAGGATGGAGCAAGGGTTCTTAACTGGAACATTCACATGGGTTTGAACTGAAATAAAGCACTTACTAGCTGAGTAACCTTGGGCAAGTTGCTTTTCTTTCAAAACTTAGTTGAAATTAGAGGTTATAAAACTGTCACATGATAATTGAGCAGATGGGTCACAATAGCAAATGAAATGCTCTCCCTCATGTGGGATATGGTCTCCACCCACCCAACTCTTAACTAAATCATTGTCTTCCCATCTCAGGGACTGCATGTCTTAGCTCCTCACCCAAACTTTCCCCTCTTCAGTAATTGTACTGAATTGTACACCTTGCCAGCAACATCACTCTTCACTCCTCCCCTCCATGTACATTCAAGGAAGAATGCACTCTATGTTTCTATGGAAACACCACAGGGTTCCATTATAATCACTGAGACTTAGGGAGCTTCCCCCTCTTGCAACTGCCTCCACTGGTCTTGACAATTTAAAGGGGATTGAAAGTGACTGTTTTTTCAAGGCCAGGCAAATAGCAGAATATCAAGAAGCATGTGTGCTTTGGAAAGAAATTGATTAATGTTTTTTAGGCCAAAGCAATTTATTAACATAAAGGAAAATAGTCACTCTTCT
Organism: Uropsilus gracilis; assembly: GCA_004024945.1. Lineage (NCBI taxonomy): Eukaryota > Metazoa > Chordata > Mammalia > Eulipotyphla > Talpidae > Uropsilus > Uropsilus gracilis. The sequence continues at coordinate 2,224 of PVHY01002598.1, read as the reverse complement.
TATTCATCTGTTTGACAAACTACTGTTTAGTTTAGGGGGGGGACAAGAGAGGGAGTTAATTTTGCTTGGTGGGAGCTGCCTTATAAGTGGTGAGGGATCCTCACCCTCTCTCATCTGTTCTCTCTTGAGATTGGGTGGAGAAAATGAGATACCCCTTAACTTCCTACTAAACCAACCCACATCATATCTAGTAACCTTTTGAAAAAGGGAATGATTTCCCTCCTTCCTAAGAAATCAAGTAAACTCTGCACAAAATACTTTTTGTAGATTTTGAGGAACAACTCAGTCTTGATTTGCTATCAAGTGAGAACATCAGTAACTTTTCCAACTTCAGTTTCCCTTTACCCCGTTTATGTAATCTCCTCACCTTTGCACTCTTACCATCTCTTGCCATTCATGCTCCACACATGCTCTACATTTTATGAAGTATACTAAGAAGAGGGGCATGCTGAGTTCTTAGTTGTGCAGAACTCTGAATCATGGAAGTTGCATGGTGACTAAGAAGTCACTATAATACAGAATTCAGACCCAAGGTCATTGAGATGGTCAATAACATTCCAGGTCTGAGAGGTTGGTCTTTAAGGGATGTGTGGGGTACCTGACTGTTGGTTCCGTGGTGCCTAGCTCCCTGTTTGGGAAGCCATAGAGTCTTGTACATCAGAATATCTGAGCATGGAACTACTGTGTACTAGAGAGAGAGAGAGCTGTGTGTGTACCAGAAGTGGAAGGGAAAGTGCAGCTTCCTTTTTGAGGGTACCTACTAATCTAGCTAATAGGTCAATACTCCAATCATCATGCTAAGTGAAAAAATAGAAGGATGTTTCCTGGGTAATTGGAAGTAGCAAGAAGCCTAAGTCATGGCTTGTCTAGAAGAAGAAATAGTGAGAAGCAAAAAGCAGATACATATGTAAATAACAGAGCCAGGACCTAGATGGGGTATCTTGGCTGGACAAACTGAAGTTGGATGGATGAACAAAAATGAAATACAATTTTACATAGAAACAAACAACAGAAGCCTCTTACTTCTAGATAGCAATTTCAAATTTGCCAGCCCTTCAGATACACATTTTTATTTCTGTACTCATAATAGCCCGGAAGAGAGGAAGGTCATCATTTCCATTTAATAGATAAGCAAATTGGCAAAGGAAAGTCAAACAATGAGTCACAATCAGAATCCAACCTGATTTCCTGATTTCTAGTTCTTTATTTTTCCTGAAGAGGGATCACATGTTTTAGTCTGGGGCCTGGTTGTTACCAGAGTTCTATTCTAAAAAGGAATAAATAGCAGGAACATGTTTGGACCATGTTAAATTAGGACAAATGGTAATTTAAATTAATAGTAATAAGAAGAATATGAAGAAGGAGATGGGAGAAGACAAGGTAGAGAAGGAGAAATGGGAAAGAGAATGGAAGGGCAGAGGAGGAGAGGATAGATAGATAGATAGATAGATAGATAGATAGATAGATAGATAGATAGATAGATAGATAGATAGATACAGAGATACAGAGATACAGAGATACAGATATAACTATCTCTATCTATATATAATATATTATAGGCACTATGTTGCAAACTCAGTCATTCTCACCATCTTGTGAGATTTTCACAGCCCCAGGAGAGATATCAGAGCATCTTCATTTCACACAGAAAACTGAGTCAAGGAGAGGTTAGGTGTCCTGCCAAAGCACCTACTGCTAGGCCATGGAGCCAAGATTTGAGTCTGGATCTTCTGACTCCAAAGCTTGTGTACTTAGGTACATTGCCCTGAAAGGACTCAGTGGCTCTCATCTGTGTGAGATGCTGGCTGCCAATGTGTATGTGTACAGAGTTGGGGGAGTATGCACAAGGCCTGATACACCTAAATGACCTGGTAGCCCCCGGTGGAACCAGACCCAGCCTGGCATAGTGCTGCACAGAAGACCCAAAATAGTGTTTCTTTTTTTTTTTTTTAAACCAATATCTGCTTCATTATTATTATTATTTTACATCATTTCAGTCCCTGGGGATCACCCACCACCTCCCCTTCCCACCCGCTCCAGCTGGTCCACACTCTCCCCTTGTGCAGTTTCATTTGGTTGACCATATATTAGTGAAACCATTTGGTTTCTGTCCCTTTCTATCTGGCTCGTTTCTGCTAGAATGATTTCTTCTAGGTACATCCAGGTGTCTATAAATTCATCAAATTTGTCATTTTTGATTGATGAGTAATACTCCATTGTGTAT